>JACFYR010000039.1:0-159896 GCA_015708815.1 Kodamaea anthophila | reverse complement strand
ACTATTGCCGGTGTTTCTATCCAATCTTATGGTGGTTCACCCCCAGTTCAGCTTCCAACATTGGGTGTGGTGTTGCTCATGTTGTTGTATATTTGATTTTTTGTATAATTGATGTTTTATTTTGGTTGAGTTGTAAGAGGGACTAATTTTTGCAGCAAAAAAACTGAAACGATTGAGTCTGCAAGAATTGTGTAGGAACTGATTGAGTGTGGGATGGATTGATGTAACGACTGAGCTTATCTTTATTCGAGGACTTTGAAATGTCTTGTAATCTGGTGACCTTTCAGTGTGCCATAATCCCACATTCGAGATGGCTATCACAAACACAGACGGTCATAGAGCTTTAGATCACGAGGCCATGTAATGTACTATTGCAACCTGAGTGATCAAACAGGTGAGGTGGAAGGTAATACTACCGTACTACATGTAGGCTACTATTGCATGTAAGAAATGTTGTCCAAGGAGTTAAGAATCCCTCCCGAAGCCCCGGGATTCATACCCCGCTTATCGTGCATTACACATCTCGACTCCTTCAGAAGATGTGTAGGTCAATATGATCTAGCACCTTTTGCACCCCCCTCCACCTACGACGCCTCCGCACTTCCAGGAGGCTGGCTTACTACGTACCTATGTCCTTCAAATAAAGTAAGTCAGTTAGTTCACATCCCCAACTCAGTAGTGGAATCCCTAACAGTTACTCTTATATCACTCATCGCATAACCTGAGCGAGGGTGTCAATATTTGAAGCAATGGGTTACTTGGGTTATTCTTTTACTCATTCGCATAACGCTTTGCTCAGGTTATGCTCGTTAGTGGTAATGAAAATTAGCAACTCCTAAAATTTGTTCAAAATTAGTGGGAGCGTTATTAGAGTCGTTGGGCAAATCTACAAAAATACTGTGGTGAGCACAAACTTAGTGAGCCAATGATTTTTTGGGTCGTAAAACTGAGTCCTTGAGTTCAACAAAACTTAGTGAGTCGTAGTATTTTTCAGTCATAAAAATTACTGAGTGGATGAAATTCTACAGAAATTTAGTGACTCAATGAATTTTTGAGTCGTTGAGTTACAAATTACTGAGTTATCCATGAAATTACTGGGTCATTTGTGAAGCATTCACAAACTAGTGAATCAATGAATTTTTGGTAACATTACTGAGTGGATGAAGTTTACAGAAATTTAGTCTCAATGAATTTTTTAGTGGTAAAATTACTGAGTCGTTGTGAACGTTTTCACAAACTAGTGAGTAAAGATTTTTTTAGTGACAAAATCACTGAGTGGATAAAGTTTACAGAAATTTAGTGAATCAATGAATGTTTTAGTGTAGAATTACTAAGGGATGAAGTTTACAGAAATTTAGTACTCAATGAATTTTTTTGTGGTAAGATTACTGAGTCGTTGTGAACGTTTTCACAAACTAGTGAGTAAAAATTTTTTTGGTGGCAAAATTTACTGAGTGGATGAGTCGAAATTTAGTGACTCAATGAATTTTTTAATCATACAAATTACTGAGTCGTTGATGAACCTCGACAATTAAAGTGAGTCCCCATTTGTTACGACCTCAGAACAGGGACATTCCCGCTAAAAATACACTAGCAGCATTCATAATTTAGAATTTGTATGACTAGGCTTTTGTAACATATACTAACAGCATTCATAATTTAGAATTTGTATGACTAAGCTTTTTTGGTGATGACCAGATGGGCTGATTATTGTCCCAGTATTTCTTGAATAATAAAGTGCTTCGTAGCACCTTTCTTATCAAAGGTGTTGAATTACTTTTTGTCTATTTTGTCTACTTTGTTACTTGGTATTACTACTTTTTTCTTGATTCATCTTTATTATGCTCCGCACATGCATGCGCCAGACACGGCTCGTGTTCCGGCGGTACTCGTCCAAACTGCCCAAGGCACATGTGTCTGCCGAGGCTGCGACAGGAAGTGAACACGTCTCTCCCCAGGAATCACGAGTCGCGGCCAGCGGACTCCTGAAGCCAGGGGTGGCGCTCGAGCTCGCTCCAGGGACATACACGAGCGAAAAAGAGCAGCCGGTTCTGCCACACATTCTCCAGATCATCGACAAGTTCGACCAGCTCGAGCAGATGGCCCGCGAGGGCAACACTAAGAATGCAGACTATGTGGCCACACAGATTTCTGTCTTGCAGCAGCGCGAGGTGACACGTTTGATTCTGCAGACATTTCTGGCGCATCCCATGCGCAGAACCCTTCTTGGCAACATGGATCCCCACAACCCCTGGAACGACACCAGTGACGCGTACTTGTGGGCCTCACATAAGGATGGCGTTTCCTTTTTCGAGCCCCCGTACAATAGGACCATTTCCCCAGACAGAGCCCATTTTAAGGAGTATGAGGAGGGCTTGGTGAGGGAGGTGGGGGAGAGAAAGCCGGTGATGGTGAGGAGGGGGGGGAGAATGAAGGTGGATAGGGCTGCGTTGAGAGATTTGAGAAAACAAAAGTAACTGAGCTAAAAGTAACTGAGCGAAGCGAAGTTACTTTTCAAACTCAAAGAAAAAGTAAACTGAGCGAAGCGAAGTTTACTGGATGACATTTAAACGATATTCAACGAATGAAATTAACTGGGGGCGAAATTCACGAATGATAATAATTCAGTGAGGGAAAGGATGATACTGGCGAGAATTTAACGAATGGTAAATTGAGTTCCAATATTTTAAACTTGGGGAAATATTAAATTGACTGTCCTACAAGGAATATCTTTCCTACTGAGCAGTAAGTTTATGAATAACCTTTTCTGCTAGTTTATGAAACCAATTTTAACTACCAGTTGGATGGATGTCTTTATTTAGTGATTCCAAATTTGCCACATTCGATAAACCAATCAGAATAGCCTAATGAGAATACCTAATAATGCTGCTACTTTATGACTGCATTTTTGCAGCATTGATGGGATCTCCAACATTAGGGCTCTGAAAACCTCAAAGTGATATCCCTAACCTTGGCAGAACAGAACAAGAGATACAACTATAGTTGAAGAAGAGAATAGAGAACGGAGCTATGCTCCTTATATACAGGTACAATAACATAAGTAGTGTAGGACCTTAGGATGCCTAATTTGGGGATGTGGCTTAAAAGGCAGGAGAATATTCATCAGCTGATCAAACATCATCTGAGAAAAAGCATACCGATTGTGCTTCCGAAAGTCCCTATCAACGAACTCGCCGTTCACTGTAATCGAAAATTCCCTATCAATTAACTCCTAAACTTCATCGTGCACTCAGTCTGCCAGTTTCTTATTGTCTCATCGAATTCTCATCTTGCACATTGTAACTCAGTGAACATTGACTTCATTTGTGTATTCTTGCACTCAATTTCTACCACTTGAGCAAAGTTTGTACTCGTAATCATACAAGCAATCATCTTCTTCGGCACTCTATACACATCCCCCACAGTTTGACGCTGTGGTGGAGTCCCACAGCTCATGCTGCCACACCAGATTAAATAGGCATATACCTATATAAAATTAGAACCTCATCTACTTGTGCTACTCTTCCGAGGTATTTCACGTCCACTGGTATGGGGACTCTCCCTACTCTATTGCTTTGTCTGGCATTCATTGAACATTGTTTTTATTTGCCATTGGAAACTATTTGTATCTTAAACAATCTTTTCTGTTCTATTGTTTGCACCATTGTGATAACTTTTAGGTGTTTTTGTTTCTTTTGCATTCACTGCACCGAAGCAGAGCTCAACGTAAGTTGGCGAGAATATTGATTTATCAGGACTGTCACTTCAGGGTTCACACGTTCATTCAAGGTAAACTGTTTCGCTGCTGTAGATTCTTGGCAGCTTGCTAACGCGTGTTCAAATGACCCATTTATAATCACCAGTGAGGAGGTAATCCTGCGTGAGTATCGAATCATGGGTAGTTGTCAAGGTTCCATTGCTCAGGTGATCCTGTGCTCAACGAGCGAAGCGGCCCAATGGGTTAATTTGAGTCCACTCGAAATGAGTGAAGTATCTTATAAAGTCTGGCAGGATTCGTCAAATTGGTTGATTTTTGCTAGTTCCTCATCAATGGCGGGGTTCGTCAAATGGGTTCATTTGTTAGTTCCTCACCCTGCGTCATATTGGCCCATAACCTGTTAATTCCTCACCCTAGGCATCAAATTGGTTCATTTCTGTTCCTCACCCTTGGCAGACTCATCAAATTAGATTCACCATTTGGTCATTTCACCATTTGTTCATTCCTCACCTTCGCTTCGCTCAGGTTCGTCAAATTGGAATATTATTGTTCCTCACCCGCTTCGCTGGTTGATCAAATGGTTCATCATTTGTTCACCTTTGGCAAGGCTCGTCAAATTGATCATCATTTGATAATTCCTCACCCTTGGCAGGGTTCGTCAAATTGAATTCATCACTTGTTAATTCCTCACCTTCGCTTCGCTCAGGTTCATCAAATTGGAATATTATAGTTCCTCACCCGCTTCGCCGGTTCATCAAATGGTTCATCTTTTGTTCACCTTTGGCAAGGCTCGTCAATT
Source organism: Kodamaea anthophila (assembly GCA_015708815.1). Taxonomy (NCBI): domain Eukaryota; kingdom Fungi; phylum Ascomycota; class Pichiomycetes; order Serinales; family Debaryomycetaceae; genus Kodamaea; species Kodamaea anthophila. The sequence continues at coordinate 155,379 of JACFYR010000039.1, read as the reverse complement.
TTTCATCATTTGTTGATGTCTCATACATCCATTGCAGGGTTTGCCAAAATGAATTCATCGCTTGCTAATTCCACAAGCCGTCAAATTGGGATTCCTCACCCTTGGCAGGGTCGTCAAATTGAATTTATTTTCGGGTTATTTTTCACTTTCGCTTCGCGAAAGATCGTCAAATGGTTCATCGTAATTTAGTTCCTCACCACTTCTCTGGTTCGTCAAATTAGTTCATCATTTGTTACCTCACCCCCTTCGCTGGTTCATCAAATGGTTCATCATTATCTCATTCCTCACCAGCTTCGCTGGTTCGTCAAATTAATTCACCATTATCTAATTCCTCACCAGCTTCGCTGGTTCGTCAAATTAGTTCATCCTTTGTTAATCCTCACCAGCTTCGCTGGTTCGTCAAATTAGTCCATCATTTGTTAATCCTCACCAGCTTCGCTGGTTCGTCAAATTAGTCATCATTTGTTAATCCTCTCCAGCTTCGCTGGTTCGTCAAATTAGTCATCGTTATCTCATTCCTCACCAGCTTCGCTGGTTCGTCAAACTACTCTGTGATTACTAATTCCACATCCCCATACCCAAACCTCCCCTTATTCTCCTCATACACCCTCTTCAACTCATCCACATACAACTTATGATACCGATCCAACAACTTCTGCGGCACCTTTGTCGACACATGAGGCTTCTTGCCCAACTTGAACAAACTCGATAGCGAATCTGTCCGCGAAATCTTCTTCTTCACCTCTGGCTCCGGGGTCTCATCAGGGTTCTCCCTCAAATACTCCGCCAAGGCATTGTGCGGAACATGGATTGGCCTGCCAATACACATATCTATGGGATGCCTGTACGGAATCAAGCCAAAGTCGTAGATAAAAACGCCTCGGGCGGAGAAGAAAGGCAAGGTGAAGGAAAACGTCTTCTTCATCCACTGCTGGAACATGTATCCCCAGGACCCCGGCTCGGGTATCTTGAGGCGGTAAATGTCCACCTCGCCAAACCCAAAGATGGGGACCAACGATACGTTGCCCATTTCAATCGCCAACTTGACAAAGCCCTTTCTCTTGTTGAGAACCAACTTGATGGTGCGGGATTCGGGGGTTTCGCAAGCTTTTCCGCGGTACCCGTGGCCAATGGGGTGGTCCCTGGCAACCTTGTTGTTGAGAAGCGACTCCTGGGCACCGCCCACAACAATACAGACGGAGTTATCCCCGTTATTAATCAAACTACGGATATTCTTGGCCGACGCACTAGTCAAGCCCAAGCCAAGAAGGTAGTCGCGGTAAAACGGCAAGGTGAATTGCGTGGTCAAGGTGAGGGGGAAGATGTGGCCGATTCCGGGAAACATGCGTTTGCCCTTGGACGGGTCGTGGAAAAGCGGCTTGAGCATCTTCAACGGCGGCTCATAGGGCTCGTTGCGAATCACATTCGTGGCAAACGTCCCCATCACGCCCATCAGAATGACTCCGTGGGGGTGGTAGCCGAAAATGTAGCGGGGGCCCGAACTCACGCTTCGTTTGGAGTCCACCACATTGAGCCGCTTGTTGAGGCCAAAAAACTTGAACACGGCATCGATAACGGTGCGGGAATTCTCCGAAACCAAGTCCTGTTCGTCGTCCTCGTCGGAGGAAGACACCTGGGTGAAGGTGGGCTCCAACTCGCACGATTTGTGGACCGTGATGGGGAAGTAGCGGCAAAACCACTCCCAGATGATGATGTTTCTCATCCACTGGCGCGTGCGGTACACCACCTTGCCGTTTGTGGGCGTGTGGAGGTCAAAGCCGTACCACCAGATAAAGTACGGGACAATGACAAGGAGCCACATGGTGCGGCCGAGGGCCAAGACGCCTACAAAAAGGGTACAAAAGACCGGAATGGACACCACGTGCCAGCTCACCCCGATTGTTTCAAGTCTGTATTGGAGCGGCATTGAAAGGGGGGCCATATGAACAAACGGTTCAGGGGCCATTTCCAAGGGAGCGTCCAGAGGGAGTTCACCAACCAGAGGCAGTTTATCCAGAGGCAGTTCACCAACCAGAGGCAGTTTATCCAGAAGCAGTTCACCAACCAGAAGCAGTTCATTTTTACCCAGATTCAGTTCATTTTTAACTTTCTTGTGAACCAGATTAACCAGCTCAACTTCTTTTTTGTCACCTTCACTCTTCTGATCAACCTGATTCACTTTTTCAACTTTATCACTTTGATCTCTTCCCTTTTCTTTCTCTTGATTTTTTCCCTTTTCTTTCTCTTGATCTTTTCCCTTTTTTTTCTCTTGATCTTTTACCTTTTCATTAACCTTATTTTGATCTTTTTTTAGCTCATTTTTATTTTCATCAATCTCACCTTTATTTTCATTTTTGCCCTCAAGATCACTCTCCTGAATCTTGTGGTCCTCCTTTCTGCCACGTCTCTGGCGGAGTACATTTCCATTGATTGAGTGATTCTCATTCTCATTCTCTGATTTATTCTCCGACTTATTCTCATTCTCTGGCTCATTCTCATTCTCATTCTCTGGCTCATTCTCATTCTCATTCTCATTCTCTGACTTATTCTCTGGCTCATTCTTTATCTTATCCTCATTGGAGGTCATTTTGGTTATGGTTGCTTTGATCTCCCCCTTATTGGTTTTTTGCCGCTCATTGGTTTTCTCCTCATTGGTTTCCTCTGTCTTGGATTTCTCTGTCTTGGATTTCTCTGTCTTCCTATTGGCTGTAATCGCATTCCCTTTATCAGGCTCAGTTCCTTCGGGATCACCATTTGTTTCAATGGGCGCCTCGAGCCGAGACATGGTTGATAATTATTTTCGGGGAAGGTGGAGTTTATAAGTGCGGCAAGTCACACAAACACAATTTCCCAATGCGGAAATCAATATCCCTGATCCTTCAACCAGCTCTGCTTCGAGCCACTACTGATATTCTGCCAGTGCAATAGATAGTTATCAGGCATATAGATTAATGGTCAAAAGTATTACACTCATCTAATATGAATAGCACCAATATATGAACTAATAGCACCAATATATGAACTAATTGCACCAATAGATTCACCAATATATGAACAATAATTCACCAATAGTGTCACCAATAATTCACCAATAGTGTCACCAATAGTGTCACCAATAATTCACCATAGTGTCACCAATAGTGTCACCAATAGTATGATAAACCATTAGTAAATAGTCTCCATGATAACCAATATTAATTCACCAAAAGAAATATTCAATTAGTTCACCAATAATAGTCGTGATTCACCAATGGTGCATTTTTAGGACTCCACTAATTATAGAGCACGAATAGTATTAGAGAAGCACCAATGCGTAGTACTGAATCAGAAGCACCAATGTATAGTACTCATATCCTAGAATCTCCAATCTTATACTGATACCTATTCTCTGGCCCCCTACTCCCTATCATTCTTAACACGGTTGATCTGATTCTGTGAGATCTTCACGCCAAAACATTTAAAAATAGCCACGTTTAGTCTCATATCAACTAATGGCTAGAGGCTTGTCCATGATTGCTGATGAAGAGAGATTTCCGTGGATGTCTTTTTGTGTTCGTTAGCCAGCAATCAAATTGAGATTAATAGAGGGAGATACTTATTGGATAATATGGTGGGAGTGGCCTGTATCTAGCCTTCAAATCAGTAAAGGCTAATGAATGAATACAAGCTCTCATGAATACTACTAGGCTCTTATGAATACTACTAGGCTCCTATGAATACTACTAGGATCTGTTGAGTCAGACTTAAGTCAGACTTTAAGTCCTTTGTCCTTCTGGATGTTAGTACTAGGCTCTGTGAATCATTGAATAGCCTACCTTCTGTCAATCATTGAATAGTATTATACTTCTTTGAATCATTGAATAGCCTACACCTGTCAATCATTGAATAGTATTATACTTCTTTGAATCATTGAATAGTATTATACTTCTTTGAATCATTGAATAGCCTATACCACTGTGGACCTACAATGCCATTGCTTTGATCTTTGAGACTTTCTTCATTCTGGCTCACTGGCGTGGTACATCGTGTTCAATTCTAAGTATAACATCTTTCTCATACGGTTAGAGTAGCATATCCAATAGATCTTACTCATAATAGGTGGTATTAGGTAAATTCAGAGGGAAGAATAGGAGTCTATCCCATCTACGGATACAGTGGGAATTTAGAAATTCAATAATCACGGGACTTTTCAATTATGGAATCACACGGGAAAGCTTAGATCTTCCTTCCCAATAACCGATATATGCCGTATTTATGAGGTCTAGCTGTGGATTAGCACTGAGCGAATTGAAGGTTTTCTTAGGTACTAAATCACTCATTCTCAAACCTGAGCGAAGCAAAGGTGTATCTTAAATCACCCATTCGCATAACCTTCGCTTTGCTCAGGTTTATCTTAAATCACTCATTCGCATAAACATTGTTAATATTGGTTTAATTTTACTTCTACAATTTCGCTTCGCTCAATTGTAGTATTTTGTCTGATTTCTCTAACAATTTCGCTCGCTAAATTGTCAAAATTTGTCTGAGTTGACTTGCAACATTTTCGCTTCGCTCAATGTTGAATTTGTCTGATTTTTCTTTAACAATTTCGCTCCGCTCAATTGTTGATGTCTGATTGTACTTTTGCAACAATTTCGCTCCGCCCAATTGTTGATGTCTGATTGTACTTTTGCAACAATTTCGCTTCGCTCAATTGTCGAAATTTGTCTGATTTTACTTGAACAATTTCGCTTCACTCAGTGTTGAATTTTGCTTGATTTAACCTGCAACAATTTTGCTCGCTCAATTGTTAATATTGGTTTAATTTTACTTCAACAATTTCGCTCGCTCAATTGTCGAAATTTGTCTGATTTACTTGCAACATTTTCGCTTCGCTCAATGTTGAATTTTGTCTGATATTACTTTTGCAACAATTCCGTTTCGCTCATTTGTCGAAATTTGTCTGATTGTACTTCTGCAACAATTTCGCTCCGCTCAATTGTTGATATTGATTTTATTTTAAGTCTACAATTTCGCTTCGTTAAATTGTAGTATTTTGTCTGATTATACTTTTGCAACAATTCCGTTTCGCTCAATTGTCGAAATTTGTCTGATTGTACTTCTGCAACAATTTCGTTCCGCTCAATTGTTGATATTGATTTTATTTTAAGTCTACAATTTCGCTTCGCTCAATTGTAGCATTTTGTCTGATTGTACTTTTGCAACAATTTCGCTACGCTGAATTGTTGATCAATTGTTGTATTTAATTTTACAACAATTTCGCTTCGCTCAATTGTTGATGTCTGAAAAAACCCACTACTTCATACGACCCAAACGCCAAAAAACCCACCACACACACTCCGAACTCCTAGACCTTCCCTCCCCCTCCCTTTCTGGATCCCCCTTCACCCCCCTCTTCCATGGAAAAGAGCCTCCCCAGAATGTGGATCTCAGGTACTCATCATACCAGGCCGCGTGGAAACGGCAACTTGAACGCATCGACAACATCATGAACAACGCCAATATCGACCTCTTCATCAACTTGGCCCTGTTTATAGAGCTGCCCACGCCCTTGCTACCACTTTCCAAGCACTCCATCTCCACACGACTGCGACAGCTCCAGGTAGCCTACCTCCAGCTAAGTACCAATACGGCCAACAACTTGCGCATTCTCCAGGAATTCACCAACTATATGGGCAAGAAGAAATGCCACATCATCAGCCTCAACTCCAAGGCATGCACCAACATCAAGAGCTCGTTGCGGGAGGTGGTGCGCCAGTTCGTGGGGGCCGAGCACGTAATCTCGGGTCATGTGAACTACGACCTCGACATTATTGTCGCCCAGTATGCGGACACCGCAGGCACTGCAGACACCGCAGACACCGCAGGCACCCCCGACACCGCAGACTTCCCCCCCCTCGTAGTGATTCTCCAAGACACCAACTCCATCAACAACCATGTTGTGAACCAGCTCATCCGGGTCCTCCACTCGTACTCGGAGAAAATCCCCCTCCGGGTCATCATGGGCCTCTCATCCAGCAATGTGAGCAGCTGGATCAATGCCAATCTCAGCAATGAAAACCGCATCTTGATCAGTGGCATCAAATTCAAGTGCACAGACAACAAGTCGTTGGGGTACCGAGTGATGGATGACTTGCTTCTCAATTTGGAGCCCGGGTCGTTGCTTGTTCTGCAGCATTTGGCGACCGTCCTCCATAACCGCTTTGAGAATGCCAACAACTCGATTGACACGTTAGTTTCGCAGATCAAGTTGTGCTACATGATATTCTACTACCTGAATCCGTTGCTGGTACTTAGAACTGATGATACTGAGAGGTTAAGTGTACGTGACTCTGGTCCCATGTACATCGATGCCCTTCGCAAGCTTCCCTCATTCAAGGCATTTATCGAGCGTCTGATTTACCACGGGGATGTTGATGCAGACACCATTGCGTCATACTTGACAGACAATAATGGCTTGTTGGGCTTGTACGACAATTCCGTTGCCCAATTGGGCGAGTACAAGAGAGATTTGGCCAAGAGCCTCGAAAACCATCGTCCTGGAGAGGCCCGGTTCAAGGGGTTCCGGGCCCTCGTAGCGAAACTGGACCCTCTCACAGACGTCCCGTTCCATGAGCTATTCATGCTATCGGGGGGCCCAATCAATGACAACTTTATCTTTCAGGAAAATTACGAAAACCTCATGACCACGTTGGTTCGGCCAAACTTGCGTTACGTAATCGAAGCGGGGCTCGATGACTGCACACAGTATCTCCACTCGGTCTTGACTGGTGCGGATAGGAACCGGGCCTTTAATGCCCCGACGTTGAGTATACTTTTTCGGGTTTACAAGGAAGCCCCGGTTGCGATAAATATCTACGACTTTTTTTTGGCGTTCCGCCTGCTGTTGGATAAGAATGCGCTTACTCTGGCGTTGGGTTTGGGGGAGTTGGATGAGAAGGAGTGGGATGAAGTTTCGTATTCGTGGTTTATACAGAATTGTTTTGAGTTGGTGATGATGGGGTTGTTGAAGGAGAAGCCGAAGGGGGATTATTTGGAGAAGGCGGTGTGGAAGAGTGTATAGCAGCGAGCGAAGCGAGCTGCTATACTAAAAATAGTTTTGAGCAGCGAGCGAGCGAGCTGCGAATACATAAAACTAGAAGATATTTTGAGCAGCTCGCTAGCGAGCTGCGAATAGCCAAAATTAGTAGGATATTTGAGCAGCGAGCGAGCTGCGAATAACCAAAATTAGTAGGATATTTGAGCAGCTAGCGAGCTGCGAATGACCAAAATTAGTAGGATATTTGAGCAGCTCGCTAGCGAGCTGCGAATTGAAAATGAGTAGAATATCTGAGCTGCAAGAAATGAGCTGCGAATAACAAAATCAGAAATTATGAGCAGTTAGCTAGCGAGCTGCGAATAACTAAAAGTAGTAGAATATTTGTGCTACCGAGCTGCTAATAACAAAATTAGTAGAAGATTTGTGCTACCGAGCTGCTAATAACAAAATTAGGAGAAGATATGAGCAGTGCGGATATAATGTTTAGTATAAGATTTGAGCTGCGAGCTGCGAATATAAAATGAGTAGAAGATCTGAGCGAGAAAGGAGCTTCGAAAAATTGAATGAGTAAAAGATCTGAGCAGCGAGCTGCTAATAACAAAATTAGAAGATCTGAGCTCCTTTTCTAATATCCTCTCTGATTACGATAATTAAATATTGCATTCTGTCATGTATCGAATAGTCACGATTGACCTAAGTAATGAGCACTCAATGCTAGCTAGTGGGAGTATTGATCTGGCAGGCCAGCCATACAACTCACTGACTTGTGTTTGCTGTGAGTAGCAAGCGTTAAATAGCAAATACGAGGGATAACTAAAATAGTTAATCCCTAGTAGTAAGTAGTAATTTGCAAACTTCGCAGCGAACTATGAATACTATTTGATATCTGAGCGATAATTAATAGTAGGAAGAAATTTGGGAGATCCCGAGTGATGAAAAGTCGAAATGAATACAATATTCAGGGAATGAATTAGTGACAACGAAATCAGCGCTATTTTAGGGAAAGAAGTTTTAGTAGTTGAAATACACTATTTTAGGGAATGAATATTAGTGACACTATTTTAGGGAGAATAATTTTCGTCAAATACATAATTTAGTGGAAAGAAAAAACGTGTTAGCGACGAATTTTCAACTATTTTAGGGAAGATTTTCATTAGTGTGGAAATACACTATTTAAAATTAGTAACGATTCATCAATTTAGTTGAATATAATTTTCAGTAGTAATACATAATTTAGTGGAAAGAAAATTTGTGTTAGCGAAAAAGTCATCACTATTTAGGGAAGAATAATTTTCAGTAGTCGAATACACTATTTTAGGGAAGATTTTCAGTAGTGGAAATACACCATTTGGTGGAAAATTGTGTTCATAAATGCTCATCACACATTCGCTTTGCTCATGTGTGTATTTTAGTAATATCAAACTTTATTGAAGCATCTGGTCCATAGACTAATTAATGGAAATGTGGCAAATTAGTGAGTGTGAGCTATTTCGTCTACTCGACCGAAAATGGTTGGCATCGCAAAATGAATATAGCTCTTTGTATCTATTTGTATCTGAGAACTTCGCCTGTCAATTGGAGAAAATGAGATACTGAAAAGCCAATTAGAAATGCCACACACGGGTCTGGCCTATCAGGTTCCTAGTACTGCATATAATACTACCTCTTTGGTAATCACACGCTGGCTGACTAAGTAGGTGTATATTAGATATTAAGAGATACTTTACGTCTGAACTGAAATGTATAAATCCTGACACTAGGGATTAGCTTATACTGACTCATTTATTTGATTAGCTCAAACGACTTATTTATTCGGTTAGCTCAAACTTATTTATTCGATTAGCCCAATTATTTATTCGATTTTACACGTATTTATGGGTCTGGATATGCCGGGTCACCCGTCATTGACTGCAGCGTACAGTCCACTATATTTCCAATAGGTCTAGAGTACCTTACACAGTTCCGATTACTCGTAGCTATTCACCTTACCCAAACCTAAATATAGAATCCCCAATTCATGCCAGCATGATGGGAATATCAAGAATGATTCAACAAAGGAATGATTCAACAAAGGAATGATAAAAATCATCAAAAATCAAGTCATAGGACGTTTGTCGCGTATTCGGATCGATATTCCAGTATTTTTGATGAAGGTATTCGTATAACATCACATTTTCTTATTCATCAGGGTATTCTCATATTGTATTCAATTCAACGTAATCCAGCATTGTGTTGTGTATGTGATTGCATCAAGGTATCTCATTTGTTCTCATTTGTTCTCATTTGTTCTCATTGGTATCTCATTCATATTCACTTTCTTTTTACTATAGCGCCGAGTATTCCGGACATTCCGTTCTCGTCCGAGGTCTCCTGGAACCGCCTGTGGCCCGCAAACGCGGTGATCATCAACAAGATCAACAAGCACAGAGCGATAAGCAATACTGTGGTGCGCTGTTGCTGGAAGATCCTATTCGATATATTGGTTGAGTTTGCAATCATAAAAATTAAACATTGAGCGAAGCAACATTATGAGCGAAGCAACATTATGAGCGAAGCGAATAATGTTTGATACTCATAAAAGAATAGGAATTCAAACATTCAACATTATTGAACATTATTCGCTTCGCTCATAATGTTGTGATATTCATAAAAGAATAGGAATTCTGTTAGGACTGGGAGTACTTGTACTGCATGTAACCCACGTGATCAAGGTTTCCCTTTTCGGTTCCCCTTTCAGGGCATAAACATGAGCGAAGCGAGGGTTTATCGAATGAGTGATTTAAGAAAACCTGAGCGAAAGTTTATCGAGTGAGTGATTTAAGATAAACCAGAGCGAAGCGAGGGTTTATGCGAATGTGTGATTTAAGCTTAAACACATAAACCTGAGCGAAGCGAAGGTTTATGCTCAGGTTATGCTCAGGTATGCTCAGGTTTACTGCTGGCATATAAATACTTTGTATGTTTCTGTGAATAAATAAGATCTAAGCTATTTCCCCAACTAAAGTGAATACCCTAACACAAACATTATGAGCGAAGCGAATAATGTTTGAATAATTATGATCTAAGCTATTTCCCCAACTAAAGTGAATACCCTCACACAAACATTATGAGCGAAGCGAATAATGTTGTGAAAATCATAAAAGAGTAGGAATTCATCATTATTCAAACATTATTCGCTTCGCTCATAATGTTTGTTTTCCATTCCACTACAAACGAAGCTAATATCTTGTTACCATTCAACGTAATCCTTCAGTTCTGTTGCCCCGTCATCCCTGTACAGTATGTATTATCATACTTTTTGGTTTTATATGGCTATTGCTTCTACTGCCATTTGTATGGCTTGTTGGACTGTATATATGATAGGATTATAGATTAAATGGCTGAGATCTCTCGATCTTGGAATATCTTAATACAGCTAATGGTCCGGTAGGTACCTTTTATGCAGTACTGAGTATCACGTGACTTGCCAGTCCCCCTAAACATCGAAGCCGACGGTCTAGGATACGTAAGAGGTCGATCTTCACTGTGCATCCTCGCTCCCAATCTGTATGCAATTAGGGGTCCATTATGGCAATGGTCCTTTATTACCAGCAAATGACATTGAAGCAAAAAGGCTTATTAATGCATTTTTTGGACCATCACAAAGCAGGCCTCATTACGTAGCATTCCGCTACATTGCTGACACTAATACACTATTTTCACCTTGCTCTGTATAGTCATCTCAGATGAGAAGCGCTGCCATACCCATCTCAGATGAGAAGCGCACCCCATCTATTTTTCATGGACGGTAATGACCCCATTGGCCAATCGCTCCGTAACAGGAGTGACACAATGGCGTATTTTAAACGACGTCCATGACACAAACTCGCGCGACATTTCTTATCAGACCACTTACGTGGCGCGACTTTGGTGCAGAAAATGTAGACAAAACGAGGCCAACAGTGATGTCTATGACTATTTCACAAAAAAATGAATAGACGAGATGACAATAGGATTAGTTATTGTTTGATTCAAGCCTAAGATCATCAAATCATCAAATCATCAAATCCATCCAATCAAATCCAAATTAATCGTCCAAATTAATCATCCAAATTAATCATCCAAATCCCATCACACCATCTCATATCTCGTATCTATCTTCTCATCTCATATCTATCTTCTCACCACCTATCTACCTTATCAGTGTGGCTGTGCCTGCATATACGCTGCTAATAGGCCCCTGAGTACTAAGCCATTAAAGGATCATACTGAGATGTGTAATTGGTTATTAGATATTGCTAGTTCAAGTCATAATGGCAATGGCTAGTACAATGGCTAGTACAACGTTGGCTACTCAAAGTCATAATGGCTCAATGTTATGCTAGTATGACAAGATTATGCTGTCCTTCATGTTCGTATTTAATGCTACTGTCCCATGTTCATGGTATCTATTCATAAGATTTGACCATGCAAAAGATTATTAGATCATTCATAAAGATTATCAGTCCATTCATATATTAATTGGTAGTCTCACCTCGCTTCGCTCGGTTCGGTAGTTTGGTCATCCTTTTATTATCCTAACTAACACCAGAAAGCATACCATCTCTTGTAGAACGGTAACGAGGCGATATACGCCTTCTCCTCGGCCACCTCTTGCCTGACAAGATCCAAGTCCAACTCTCTTCTTCCGGTATCAATGTCAATGTTCTTTGCTCTGATAAAGAGCTTCCAATTCTTTGTGTATATCTTGTGCCCCAAGTAAAAGACAAGCACAACCGGAGCACTCAAGTAGGCCATGAAGAAATCGGAGGCATTGGGCTTTGTTCCAATGGGCCAAACGGCAATCCAGAACTGGGCAATAAGAACGAGGAAATTCAATCCTGCTCCAAAGCATGCGCCCACCAAGCCCACCTGGGAGGTGAAGACAAGCTCGCCAGTGTCACGGCCCTTGGCGTACAACGCTCTTCTGAAACGAATGAGACAAAGGTTAATAGAGCCCCAAGTCATGATGGAGGACAATCCAGACAAAGCGTACAACCAGTTGAACACTTCATCACGCTTCTTTGCATTGAGCGCCGCAAGGAAACACAAGAGACCGAAATTACACTGCACGATAATGGCCATGAGAGGTCTACCGGCCTTGTCAATGTATCCAAGGAACTTGGGGGCCTGGTTGGAGGCCGCCAAGGCCGCGAGGGTTCTGGAGGAACCATAGACAGACGAGTTACCGACCGAAAGAACGGAAATCAAAATGACCACATTCATGACAGACGGCAAGCCGGAAATACCTGCGTTTCTAATGGCAATGACGAATGGAGAGTTGGCCGCAGTGCCTCCGCCCAATCTCTCGTCATTGTAAGGAACCAAGAGACCCACAAGGAAAAGCGAAATGAGGTAGAACAAGGTGATTCTCCAGAAAACCTGCTTGGTGGCCTTGGGAAGCGAAACTCTGGGGTTGGCAGTTTCAGCAGCAGCCAATCCAACCAACTCGGTACCGGCAAAGGCAAAGGCAGCGGAAACAAACACTGCACACACACCTTTAAAGCTGTGGGCAAACGCACCCGGGTTGTACCAGTGCTTGGCTCCAATGTATCCACCGCGAGGACCACCGCCACACACAAGAACCACGGAAAGAATACAAAAGCCAATGACGGCAATAACCTTAATGGCCGAAAAGACAAACTCAGCCTCACCGTAGCCCTTGACACCAAAAAAGTTGATGGCCACAATGAGCACATAAAAGATTGCCACCCAAGCAACGGGATTAATCTTGTCGTTCCAGTACACGACTGTTTTTGCAGCCGCGACCAACTCCAACGGTAACACAATTAACCACTGCATGGCATAATTCCAAGCCATGGCGAAACCCCATGATTCATCAATGAAACGGGAGTTGTACGTCACAAAGGCACCGGAAACAGGGAAGGCAATGGCCAACTCACCAAGAGACTGCACAGTGCAGTAAATCATGAAACCAATAAGAATATAAGCAATCAAAAGACCAGCGGGACCACCATTCGCAAGCGAGGCACCCGAACCAATAAACAAACCCGTACCGATACTGCCACCAATAGCAATCATCTGCAAGTGTCTGTTTTTGAGGGAACGCGAGAGTGGAGAGTTTGCCGTCAAGATGGCGATTTTCTCAGCCTCCGACAAGTTGGGGTCGATTCCCAAGTCTTCCACATTGACCCTCTTGAAGGAGTCGCGGAACTTGGCAAATCCCGTCAACTCAGACGAGTTGTCGGACTTGTCGAACGCGTCGATGTAGACGCCACCATCCTTTTCGTTGGAGGAGTTCTCAGCAGCCTCTCTGGACCGGATGTAGTCGAGCTCTTTTTTAACCATGCTGGAGTAATTGCTGCAAACGTCCTGTATTTATAAGTGTCCGATAAGAGCATGCGGCATTGGGGAGGTGGGACAAATACAAGGTGACACAAACGTGCTCGATTGGACCGCGACACAAAAAAAGAAATCAGCGACAATGTCGCAGCCCCACAAACCAACCACCCAGTAACCCACCAACCCACCACCCAGTAAACTCACCAACCCAGTAACCCACCATCCCAGTAAGCTCTGTAAACCCACCAACCACCAACCACCAACCCACCAACCCTCCGACCCACCAACCAGATTGGGCGCTGTGTATTGTATCTTTTTCCGGATTTTTGATGCGGCGTTTCTTATTTCACTACTGTGACAATCTATGCATAAAGACTGATCGTGGCGTTTTGAATGCCGAAGAATGAGCGGGGTTGGTGTGGTGCCTCCCCTGTGTGGACTCGAGGATGTAGCCCCCCCAACCATAAATCCGCTAACTTTAATCCACCTTCACTTGCTACGCTTCGTAGTACAAAAGCACCGATGCCAGTTTACTGTCGGTGGCACAAAAGCTTTATCGGATTCACAGGCGATCTGACGACATTCGGCGACATTGATAAGGATTGTCCTGCAGACAACATCAGGCAACGTATGCCGGGATTGAACTTCTGCACAAGCCATACTAGATAGAATCTGAACACTATTGTTCCGTGTTGCTAAACGACGTTTTATGATAAATAGAACAAGATAAGACTTCATGGGCAAATTTTAGATTCGCGAAGCGATGACGAATTATTGATACTCTCTCCCAGTCACCGATCTCGTCTGAGCTTTTCGTCAAATACAGAAGCTAAACTTCTTGACTCGAGCTCTTCATAGCTATGAGCCAGCTTAGCTTAGCTTAGCTTAGCTTAGCTTATACCTTATCAGCTTAGCTTAGCTTACCTTAGCTTACCTTTAGCTTAGCTTAGCTTACTTTGCTTATCAGCTAGCTTCAGTCTCTCATCGAAGAAAGATAACGGCACCAAGAATATCAGGACAATGCAGCCGAAAAGGCCTGTTTGCTATGCCTTATCAAAAATATGTCATTGATTCTTGGCACAAAGACGGCATTCGTGGGGCGCTGGACTCGGCAGGACTATCCGAGCCGCCCATAGCCGTGGGAGGATAAGAAGGTAAATGGAGGTGGTTCTAGAATTTCCCAAATGAAAATCACTGAAGAAGAGCATATTGAGCGGAGCGAAATATGCTAACAACCTTATAAATCGTATTCTAATAACCTTACAAGCATTTTGAATAACTATGTATTGAGATTATCGAGCAAAATGTGAACTACTGTGCATCAGGATCTCAGATACTAATTTTTTTGTACTAGTCTGCTGATGAATGTAATCTAAGCATAAGATGCATACATCTTAAGATGCCTACACAACCGCCTCAAATTACGCAGACTAAGAATGGTCTACGTTACGATGTATGGTTTTTATTTGGGTACTGACGACTTGAGATCTAACGTATTATTATAAAACTGCTCTTCTCAAGTTGGGCTGTTATTAGGATGTGAGATGAGCGGAGTTCAGTAGCATGTTGTTCTTTAATGGGGCTCCCATTAATGGTGTCTCTAATGGGGGCTCCCATTAATGGTGTCTCTAATGGGGGCTCCCATTAATGGTGTCTCTAATGGGGGCTCCCATTAATGGTGTCTCTTTAATGGGTGTGTTTAATGGGTGTGTTTAATGGGTGTTCTCTTTTTTATGCCTCTTTAAGTGTTTCTAATGGTGTCTCTCGGTGATTCTTCAAGGTTCTACAGTCCGGGTGATATTAAACGGCTGGGGTGATGGTGTTGGATTGGCGGAAATTTCAAGTTAAAAAAAGAAAGGTTACGGGGTCACTGCGACATTACTCATTTTACGAATAATAAGAGGGGAGTGGCTAAATGACCCCCCCATCTACTTATTGATGAGTCTTATTGATGAGTGTGGGGTTAGTAGGGGAGGGCGTATCGGGACTCCGTCATGATCCCCACATTTTTCATGTTATTGTGTACAGCTGTCAAAAGGTCTTGGCAAGAATGTGATTCTCCATGACCTCATCTATACGCAGGGATTAAGAGCATATGGGATAAAGCATATATGGGATAAAGAGCAGGATTAAGAGCAGGGATAGAGCATATATGGATTAAGACCATTTATGGGTATTGGATCCAGTGAGATCATACTGGTGAATATTGAACAGTGAAAAAGGGAAAATGGTCAATGAATCCCTACCATGCAATTCAGTGCTACGCCAATCATTTCTCATTCAGCCGGGCTAGTCTGGCTCACTTCACTTAGCCGATTTTCATTACTAGCTGCTGGTAACACTTCCTCACGAAGTTTGACTAAATATATTGTCAAGATGCTCTGCCAGATTACAGAATATTCCTCACTCATTTCTATAGCTTCGCTAGAGCAAATAAATCGTCTTTCATTAGATTTGCAAGATATACCGAACCTTCCTCACTCAATTCTAGCTTCGCTAGAGCAAATAAATCGTCTTTCATTAGAGTTTCTAGATTTTGTTAAATCGAAGGATCCCACAATTTAACCTTTTCCTTTCCTCATTCTTTAGCTTCGCTAGAGCACAAATAAGTCATCCATTCACTATCAATACATAATGGAACTTTGTAACAGGCTGTGATCAAATAGCCATGTCAAAGCTGAATTATACCACTTGGGATGTGGAGGTATTAGTGAGTTATAGAGTGTTTATGAGTGTTTATGAGTGAGTGATTATAAGTATGTTTTGAGTGGTGAATTATGAGTGATTATGAGTGACTTGTTCTTATGAGACTTATGAGTGAGCTCTGAAGATGCTAGTTTAGTCATGTTTTACGTTTGTTCACAATTAGCCAGACCACTATCTTTCACTTCTACATCATTGATGATTCGATAACACCGTCTTTGCGAAAATTCCACATTGTAATCTTCATGATTGTTCCAGCATCTGGAGTTCAGGTATTCGCTTTATTCCATGAGCTAAGCAAATTCAACGGATGTATTCTGGTCACTTTGTCGTTTTATAGTTACAGGAGTGAAAAGAATATTGAATAAAGAATATCAAACACCTCACTTCGTTCGGTATTCTTATTATGTTCTCATTAGGCGTATCGGCATAACTGGCCGTAATCACAATTAGCGCAATGCTGTTAGCGATGAATTAAATGATAGTCTGGAGGATAATGAGTGGTAGATGAAGATGTATGAGTATGATATATGAGCATTAGTGGATATATGAATATTAGTATGGGTGTGTTAGCTTTCTCTATTGTCTCATAAGCTCCTTCGGCTCTTTCTCGTTTTAAGTCTTTTGTGTATGGTTTTTTTGCAGCATTTATTAATTCTCCACGTGGGTTATATAAAGTCTTGTATACCCACTTTTTCGGTATGAAATTTGGGGAGCATCTTCGCAAAGCGCTCATCAAGAACTACTCGTTCTACTACATCGCGTACGACGACCTCAAGCACCAGCTCAAGAAGTCCCTCAAAGACAACGGCTACACATGGAGCAATGAACTTGAAGAGGAGTTTCTCAACTCTATCGAGCAGGAACTCGACAAGGTTTACCTGTTCACCAAGGTGAAGAACACGGAAGTCAACCGCCGCATCAAGGAGGCTGAGCGTTATGTGCACGAGGTTGTGGTGGGCCAGCGTCGCGGTAGCGGGGCTCCGAGCGAGGAGGATTTCGAGGAGTTGGAACAGGAGGTGAGCGACATCATTGCAGATGTTCACGACCTCGCCAAGTTCACGCGCTTAAACTACACGGGCTTCCAGAAAATTATCAAGAAGCACGACAAGACAACGGGGTATCTGTTGCGCCCAATAATGCAGGTGCGTTTGAATGCCAAACCCTTCTACAAGGACAATTACGACAACCTCATTGTCAAGTTGTCCAAGTTGTACGACTTGGTGCGGACAAGAGGCAATCCCGTCAAGGGAGACTCGGCCGCAGGCGGGTCCCAACAAAATTTTGTTCGTCAAACAACAAAGTACTGGGTACACCCCGACAACATCACGGAGCTCAAACTCATCATTTTGAAGCACCTCCCCGTGTTGGTTTTCAATGCCGACAAGGAGTTTGAACCAGAAGACCTGGCCATCACCTCCATTTATTTTGACAATGAGGACATGGACCTCTATTATGGTCGTCTCCGCAAGGATGAGGGCGCCGAGGCCATCCGCTTGAGGTGGTATGGTGGCATGCAGTCGGACCAGATCTTTGTGGAACGTAAAACCCACCGCGAGGACTGGACAGGCGAAAAGAGTGTCAAGGCCCGTTTTGCGCTCAAGGAGAAGAATGTCAATTCCTTCCTCCGCGGCGATTTCACCGCACGCCAGGCGTTTGAAAAGGCCCGCAAGGACGGCAAAAAGCTGCTCCAGGAGATTGACAATCTCGAGCGCTTGGCGCAGGAGGTCCAGTACCGTGTTTTGAAGAACCACTACCGGCCTGTGATGCGGTCCTTCTACAATAGAACCGCGTTCCAGCTCCCGGGCGACGCCAGGGTGCGTATTTCCCTCGATACCGAGTTGCTGATGGTCCGCGAAGACAATTTCGACGGCTACGACCGCACCCACGGCAATTGGCGGCGCACCGATATCGGCGTGGACTACCCCTTCTCGCAGTTGCCCGAAAAGGACATTTGCCGCTTCCCCTATGCTGTTCTTGAGGTCAAGTTGCAGACCCAGTTGGGCCAGGAACCGCCTGTGTGGGTCCGTGACTTGGTAGCATCGCATCTCGTGGAGGCTGTGCCCAAGTTTAGTAAGTTTATCCACGGTGGCGCCGCTCTCTTGGCCGACAAGGTCGACTTGTTGCCCTTTTGGCTCCCCCAGATGGACGTGGACATCCGCAAGCCCAAGCAGCAGCTGGAATACGGCATTCTGCGTGCGCGCAACACCAAAAGCTCTTCGTCGGGCGAAATGGACGAGGAGGAACTTGCCGGAGACTACTCGTCCAGCTACGGCGTCCACTTTTCCAACGACATCAACCCGTTGGAGGAGGACCCCGATGAAAACACCCCGTTGTTGATGCCAAACACCTACCGCACGCGCGCGTACAACAACCCGCTCAAGAAGCTCATTTTCCGCACCTATGGCGCGTTTCTCTACTACTTTAATGACGACCGCACGTTCCTGGTGAAACCCGGCACAAACTTTGACTTGAATGCCACCTTTGCCAGCAAGATCCCCAAGGGATACAAGATTGCGGTGCCCGTGCGCATCGAGCCCAAGGTGTACTTTGCAACCGAGCGGACCTTTTTGAGCTGGTTGAGCATTGGCATGATGTTGGGCTTCACCGCAAGTGTCTTGTTGAATTACGGCTCCAAGAGCGCGTTGACTGCCTCCGTGGGCTTCTTTGTGCTGGCCTTGTTTACCATTGCCTACTCGCTGTACATGTATTTGTGGAGAAGCATTATGATTCGCGATAAGAAGGCCGTGGAGTACGGTGATCGCTTTGGACCCAACATGATTTGCGCAATGGTCTTGGGGAGTGTGGGCGTGACATTCTTATTCAGATATTATGAATAGACATAATGAACCTGTGCACAGTGAGCGTAGCGAACTGTGCTAGCGACTGTGCTAGCGACTGTGCTAGCGACTGTGCGTAATTAAAGAAATTCACAGTTCGCTGCGCTCACTGTGATTGAAATAGTAAAGTGAATAGATAGTAATTGAAATAGACAGTAAGAGATACAGATATTGAAGATGGAGAAATAGAGACGTAGTGAAGGTGAGAAATAAAGAAATAGTGGACATGAAGAAATGGTAACGTGAGTCACTCTGTAGATTCAAGGTGGTGGTGTCATAGTGAGTAGGTTTTAGAGAATAAGAATATGGTTGAATACCTTATTGGATATTATTGGTTACTCTCCGTTTTGTGAAAAGAGTAATATGCCTACTTATCACTCAATGAGTGATATACATGGGGGACATGTTGTGTCCACTAGATTGTTTGGGTGGTATGCCAGCTTTACTACCTGCTAAAGCTCTTATTTTATCTCCTGTCCATTAGAGAATCGATATGACCTTGATGTTGCGGCAACTGCAGAGTGCTCTCTGTACCCCTCTAGAAGGCTAAGAATCAAGCAAGCTGTATTTTTGAATTGAGTCAAAGGGGGTGAGGATATCTGGAGCATTGACGACCTGCGGTAAATGGTCTGAATGAGTGCTAACCAGGGTCCAGTAATGAACTAGTGAATTTGCAAAAAGCGAAGCGAATTGTGAACCAATGAGTACAATAAGTACAATGAGCGAATATAGTACAGTAGTGATAAACCATACTGTGCTAGCGAATACGTGCCGTGCCAGTACCTAGTTAGTGAATACCAGACCATTAAGCACTTGCTGAATTTTGCGGTACCTTCACGATAGTAAAGCCAACTTGGGTATTGAGCACAGTGTGAGATACTCCTGAATTCTTATAATCGATCTGAAAGAAGTAGCTGATTTTAGTGTTATTTATGCCTTCAACGTACCTTTCATGTATATAGGACCTTGGCCATTTTAAGAAGTTGATAGTATACCTCCCTTCTCATCCTCATGAGGCACAGATACTGCTTGGGGCTAGTATTCTTTGCTCGCTTGGATTTCAGACTCCGTGCTTGTTTATATGAAACGATTGCAAAACACTGTTAGAATTTCGGGATACCTATCTAAGCTGTCATTGTTCTCCAAAAATGACACTTCAGTCACGAGAAGTATGGGTGAATGGGTGAATGAGTATGTGTAATGGTCTGGGACATCTAATCAAACAGTCTTCACGCTCGGGCTCATCCTATGATGAATATCGCATCGAACGGAGTGATGCTCAAGCATGAATATGGCGAATATCACATCGAACGGAGTGAGATGGTCAAGCAGGAATATGGTGGATATTCGCACTCCATTCTATACTCAAGCATGAATATGGTGGATGCTCAAATAGATGGTGAGTACTGAGAGTTCTCTAAATTGCTTTTCGCAGCCATTGACAGCCATTAATCAGAGATACATGAGCATCGTCGAACTCTTATATTAATTATATGCTTGGATGGTAACATGAGCACATGAGCAAGTGTGCCTATATTTCCATTTATGTAGACCAAATAGTCATTCAGCAGTCATATTCCAGATCCTCACGGGAGAGGAAGATGACAGATGGCTGTTTCTATTGAAATAGGCTGTTTCTATTGAAATAATTTGTAGTGAATGACAACTCATATTTAGAATGATTCAATGTCATATTGAAGATTTCATATCTCTTAACTGACATTCATGGGAGATGAAATTTTTCATAATTCCCCATTTTTTGATGAAAAATGGATTTGGACTAAAATTCAAACGAATAAGGCAGATAATGGAGTGCTACTCTACGTTTCGCTATCATTTATGAGTCCTAAACCTTCCTACTTGTATACCTTCTCATTACCACTCATTCCTCCTCCTCACCTTCCTAATTCACCTACTTATATTCCTTTTCATTTACCTACTCATTTCCTCCGCCTCACCTTCTTATTATTTCCTGACTCCTCATTTCCTCCCCTCATACGCCGATATTTTATGGAATGCTTGATGGCAGATGAAACAGCGACATTTCTGTGCGGCTTTCTGGGTGCGGCTTTCGGATTTGTGCACCGGCTTGTCTGCAGGACAAAACGGTCCACGACATTCCAAGTAGAGGAGAGTTGGCGAGCCAACCAAAACCCGTGAGTTTGTGGACTAAGAATCGAGCGAAGCGAGATGAGTGCTACATTTATTGGAAAAATCTAATGGATGTTAGATTACTGGGTTCGGAAATTGCATTAACGTTTTTGCTTCAGTGTCATTCCGAATCTTGAATATGTCATTCTTTGCTTCCTCATGCTCATAGCTCGCAATGCTTATTGTATCAATTACATTGCTGCTTACTGAGTCATCTACTATAGTAGGGTAGTGATTTTCTGCCGTATTAGTATTTTCAGATCGCCTATCGTCTATGATAGCCAAGCCAAAAAAGATACGGCATGCGATCGGTGATGTCGTATCGAGATCTGAAACTTCCGAAAGCATGATCTGAGATGAGAAAGAAGAAGATCACAAGAGCAGTAGGCAGTAAGAACAGTAAGAAAAGAAGACAAAAATTGAGTCTGCTAATGAAGAACACAATGAGGCTTAACGTTAATGATACTTCAATAGAAATCAATTGAGACAGTCTCAATTGATTAAGTCATAATCTTCTTTATTCTTTTCTTCTCTTTATTTCTTCTTTATCTTTTCTTCTATCTCTATCTTTTCTTCTTTCTCTATCTTTTCTTCTTTCTCTCTTTTCTTTATCTTTTCTTTATGACCTACGAAGACCTCGTGCCTGTTGGAACAGGCCTCATTATTGCGGCGACGTCGTTTGGGCTCGGTGTGACGTACTCACAACTTCCGTACGACTACCACACGCTCTGGAAATACGACGTGGGGGCGTTTGAGGACTCGCTCAAGCACTATGCGCAGTGGTCCAACGCGCCCATGACGGTGCACTACATCTTCCACTTTGTTGTTGTTTTGGGTTTTGTTGGCAGCTTCATCAAGTTGTACAAGCCCAGCGACGACCAAAAGTACTTTGAGTACGGCTCGTTGATTTTGTACATGGTGGCGCTTATCGTGTACCTCACCAACGTGCGTGTGGGCGCGGCGCTGTGCGTGAGCGGCTTGTGGGGCGACGTCGACAGAAACACGGGCATCAACGTGATTGCCGCGTCCCAGGTGATGATTGTCGTGGCCCTCGTCGGCGTCTTGGTTTTGCAGGGCGGCTTGTACTATGCCGAGTGGTACGACAGAAAATTGAAGGAGGAGTTTTTTAGGAAGGAGAGGGAGGAGAAGGAGAAAGAGAAGGAGACAGAAGGGGAGACAAAAGGGGAGGAGGTTGAAGCTGATTCTACTGCCACGGAAAAGAAGAAGGGGAAAAAAAGAGGTAAGAAGTGAACACGAGTACACGAGTACACGAGCGTAGCGAGTGTACGAGATAACCTGTCAATACTGTAATACACAAGAGTACGCGGAGCGAGTGTCAATAGTGTAATACACAAGAGTACGCGTAGCGAGTGTACGAGATAACCTACACAAGAGTACACTAGCTACGCTAGTGTACAAGATTAGCCTGTCACAAGAGTACACTAGCTACGCTAGTACAAGATTAAGTCTCTCCATTATGATTATCAGGAGAGCCAGAGAATTGAGAAAAAGTAATCTGATGTAGGGAAGGCTGTATAGAGTGTATTAACTGTATTTAGCATTTTGGTGATAAAACAAGCCTATGAAAACAGATTCCTATAACATGTTCATTGAATAGTGAATGGTTCTGAATTGATTATGTAACAGGTGGTGATTTGGAAAAATGTGTTATGTTATTTTGCAGCCATCAGTATTCATTGTATATTTAGCTATACAGTCCTGTATCAATTGTTGAGTTACGGTAGCTGGAGTAGTGAGCTTCCCAAAAGTTCAATTGGCACTAAGAGATGCAGTGAATTCCAACCATATTCTCTTGTAGGAAAAGAATAGTAGTCCTGTCAACGGGTTATTTCTCTACCTTCAATCCTGAAAGTACTGATTTCATCTCATTCATGTGTAACTGGATAATTGGTGCTCGTTAGAGTATGTTATGAAGTAGGGATTCAATTAGCGAGCGAAGCGAGCTAATTTAACAGAATTCGCTTGGTGCTTATTAGCTAGGTTTACGTGTTGGCAGTCACTCCCCTGTTGGCTATCAGTGGCGAGTCTATTCAAGGCAGCCTTGGACGCATCTGCTATCATTTACTGAGGATTGATCTGGTACAAACGTATTTGTTTAAGGGTCACTGGCTAGAGAACAGGAGTGAGCGAGCACGAGTGAGCGAAGCGAATGAGTGCGAAGCGAATTAACTGATTTTGAGCATGAATGAGCGAAGCGAATGAATGCGAAGCGAATTACTGACTTTGAGAGAATGAGCACGAATGAGCACGAATGAGCAAAGCGAATAAGTGCGAAGTTAACTGAGTACGAATGAGTACGAACGAATAACATTTTGAGTAATGAGTACGAACGAATTCACTAATTTATAGAGCAGAGCATGAATACCAAGCAATACTGATTTCTCTTCTGAGGCTTGGTGTGAATTGGGCTCTAAAGGAAACGATATTACGTAATGGACGGTTTAAAGGGTGAACAGTATCATTTTGAAATCGGAACCATCCTGAATGTATATTTTGTATCAGAATTTGCGTACCGAAATCACTTCGTTGAATACGAGAATCAGTTAATCGTAGTGTCTGTTCATTGCTGTGAAAATCAGTATCACGCTCAATGTGCTCAGGCCATTCGTCTCGAAATCAGCAGTCGTAATTCGTTTGTTGACATTCGTACTGAAAATCAGTAATTCGCTTTGTATTCATTCTTCAGTAATTCTTTTCGCACTCTCTTTTTGAAACCAGTAGACTTACTTCGCATTCATTCGCTTCGCTCATTCATACTCAAAATCAGTAATTCTTCTCGCACTCATTCTTTTTAAAACCACTTAGACTTACTTCGCGTTCATTCGCTTCGCTCATTCATGCTCAAAATCAGTAATTCTTTTCGCACTCATTCGCTCTCAAAATAAGTTGATTTTTTTCGCTCTCATTCGCTTTGCTCATGTGTGCTTAAAATCAGTTATATTCGCTCTCAAATCAGTAATTCTTTTCGCACTCATTCGCTTCGCTCACTCGTGCTTATTCTTTCTAAACCAGTAGACTTACTTCGCATTCATTCGCTTCGCTCATTCATGCTCAAAATCAGTAATTCGCTTCGCACTCATTGGCTCTTAAAATCAGTTGATTTTTTCGCACTCATTAGCTTCGCTCATTCGTGCTGAAAATTATATTCTTTCTTAAAATCAGTAATTCTTTTCGCACTCATTCGCTTCGCTCATTCATGCTCAAAATCAGTAATCGCTTCGCTCACTCGTGCTCATTCTTTCTAAACCAGTAGACTTACTTCGCATTCATTCGCTCCGCACTCATTCGCTCAGCACTCGTTCGCTTCGCTCACTCCTGCTCGCTCACTCGTACTCGCTCATTCGTGCTTCATCCAATAAAAAAAATCACAATGACTGCTGACAAGGTCTGGGGCGACTACCCCATCTACTACAAGCAGCCCATCAGAGTACGTACCACCCCCCATCCATACTAACCTTCAGTGGGCCCGCTACCACGCACACACCAAACCCCACTTCTTCTTCTCCGTGGTGCTTGGATTGTCGGCTCCTCTCCTCTTGTTGGCCACGCCCTTGAGAAGAAAGTACTTGTACGCCGACCACGAGCCTATTCCCAAGGTCTACCCGTTGCCAACGAGGCCAAGAGATGACAAGTTGACTGGATACGATGATTGAATAGAGAACTGGATACGATGATTAGAAGATAATATAGGTACAACAGATGAATGTAGATGTTCAGACAGACACAAACACATGCATCAGACATTCGACAATACTAGCCATCACAGACATGGACGTCATAACGTCATATAGACGTCATTACGTAATAGAGACGTATACAACACGTACTTTACATCCTTGTACTGCATCCTCTATCTGAGGCATTACGAGACATTACGAGACATTACGAGACATTAGAAGGTTGAAGAGTGCAAATTGTCAAGAATTGAGCGAAATGTCCTGACAAGTGCCACATTTGTAAGTCCACGAATAGTCTTGTATGGTGACTAGTATGTATTGGTGGGTGGACTGAGTAACTTGTATGGTAAGACTTCATAGTATACTGGATCTTCATAGTGAGTCATCAAGATACTGAGTGAGTAATAATCGCACTTGGTATGAGCTCATAAGTTTGGAATATAATTGTTCTTTTTCTCATCTTCGTAGACATCATGCGAACTAGCGAACGAAGTGAGCTAGTGAGATATTGAGCTTGGAAGTTGGTTGAAGCGAACCAGTAAGCTAGTGGATCGAACTAGCGAACGAAGTGAGCTAGTGAGATATTGAGCTTGGAAGTTAATTGAAAGCGAACCAGTAAGCTAGTGGATCGAACTAGCGAACGTAGTGAGCTAGTGAGATATTGAGCTCGGAAGTTGGTTGAAGGGAACCAGTAAGCTAGTGGATCGAACTAGCTCACTTCGTTCGCTAGTAAGCAAGTGAATTACTAGCTACCTCGCCAGTGAGCTATCGGGCTAGGGAGTTGTCAGTTGAATTCTTCATTAGCGTTAACATGCTTAAATGAACAGTCTTGTGGAGCTAGTTTCTACATTACAGAGAAAGTAAAATTGAATGGCTAGAGAAGGGAACATTTGGGAAGCATGGACACTTTTTAGATTTAATGCTCAAGACTAAACTTGCTAACATTTGCTCATTTCCAGGTCTTTCCTATGTTGACTCAATTTAGTTTATCGGCCCTGCTTCGTCTATTTGGTGAAATTATTCAAGCAACTGTAAGCATTAATAACCCTATTTATTGGTGGATCACAAGACGTTTTACTCACGAATACTTGTAAGACATGATGCTGGTGCTCATTAGAATCCTTATTCAGTGTGTAAATAATCAAAAGTAGCATTGGATAGGATATAGTATATCCATACACCTAAAGATTCAGGTGCACCTACCTCATATTAGCCCCTGATTGATGTATCTATCGATCTGATCTACATGAAAGTCTTTATAGGAATTCGAAACCCTGCTAAAATGAAGGACATGCTGCACAACTGAGATACCTGGTCTTCTGGTCCTGCATATAAGGACAGATTAAGAGTCGCCCAAATGACATACCCTGATCTGCCCACAGAGTAGTGTACGTAGAGAGTAAGACTCTCTATGTAGTAGACTCTCTATGTAGTAGACTCTCTATGTAAACTGAGGATATGGGAGTATTTAGAGCATTAGACGATGACTACTTTGGTGATGGTCAAGAGATGAGTCTGCAATTTGATGTGAAAGATTATGATCCACTAATCCTCTAAACGGATTCTTACACTTACGTGGTGAATTTCTGAGCTATTCACCAGCATTGTACAAATAGTTGTATAAAATGTGGTGAATTATCCATACTGGGACGTATAGGATATCAGGAACAAGTGGACGAAAACAGTCCAATTCAACCGTAGAATACTAGCCAGGCCTTTTGACACCTACTGGCCTAGCAATCGTGTAAAATGTATAGTTTCCCCTAGACCACATCCTGTTCCCAACGACGTTTGAAAATAAGGGCTTACCGAAGCATCAACGTCCGATCCAACCATGCCAGTGTAGGCCATAAAGAAGGTAATCAATTGGCTAGCCTCTACTTTGGAGTTTTCGGTGTACCACCCAGGGCTTACTTGATTTTGGTTAACTTTTCGTTGCACATTTATGGGCATTACCCCATTTATAGGCATTACCCCATTTATGGGCATGCAACTCCACGTATTCAAAATGCGTGATACAATTGCATAGATGCTATTGATCTAAGAGCAGCGTAGTTAATCGACGCTATTAAAAAGAAGGAACTGAGGATGCATTTTATTAGGCAAAGGAACATGAGGACAGTTCAACGTAGGCAGATATCTTAAATATTGATTTATAGAAGCAAAAGGCTGCTTTAATATTCATGTTCCTAATGGAACATGAGTGTAGATTTCCCCCTGTTAGGCAACGAATCAACCATTTCGGTAAGCTTATTGTTAAATTCTAGTCGTTGAATAGAACAATCAGCCAAAACTAGATGCAAAAAAAGATTGAAGCGTAGCGAATTTGAGACTAGAAAAAAAATTGATCTCCCTATGCCCATTTTTCAACGCTATTGGGAAAAGAAAATCGAATTGAGCGTGGCGAAATGTTCACCACTGTCAAGGATGAAGATTAAACGGGAATTGTTTAGGACTGTTAAGAGAAAAAGAGTCAACAATAGCGAAATTGTTAGAGATTGTAAAAGATATTACAAATGAGCGAAATTGTTCAAGATTAGTTATAAAAGAAAGACACTTCGCCCTTAATTGTTATAGATTAAGTTGAAAAAGTGAACAATTGAGCGTAGCGAAATTGTTCAATTGTTTAATTGTATTGGAACAGTTTCTACGCTCAATTGTTCAGGATTGGTTGTAAAGTGAACAATTTCGCTACGCTCAATTGTTCAATTGTTCAGGATTGTAAAAAATTAACATTTCGCTGCGCTCAATGTTAATTTTTTAATTTTTCATGTCCAAACTCCTCTCCCTCAGCCGACTCTTCCACACCACCAAACGCTCATCCAACTCCCTCTTCGGCAACCTCACCGCCCGCCCGTCCGAGCCCATCGATTCGCTGCCCATTTCCAACCCAGATGCCGTCATCACGCCCCAAAACGACACTGCCCTCCAGGAGTACCACAGAAATGAGGCCTTACAGAGACAGCTTCGTGCCGACAAGTACATCCACCCCATGAAAAAGGCGCTTTTCGACGCCAACGTAGCGAAAAACGGCTTCTTCAAGAACAACCAGGTGGTGGAGCACGAGGGGAAAAAGTTTCGTTTGCAGCTCACCCCAGACGAAATCGACATCTTGGAGCCATCTGTGTATCTCCGTCTGTTCCGTATCAAATCATCCTTAAAAAAGGCAACCCAGGTGAACCGTTTCGTGCGTGGATTCAACGTGAAAACCGCCATCAACCAGTTGCACTTTAGCCCCAAGAAAATGGCCACGGAGTTGGAGCGTTTGTTGAAAAAGGGCTTGGAACAGGCCCGTGCCCAGGGCATGAACGAAGACCACTTGTATATACAGGCCTTGTGGGTCGGCAGCGATGGAAACTGGCAGAAACGCGCCGATATCAAGGGCCGTGGAAGAACCGGGATTTTGGAGCATCCCTATGTGCATTTGCGTGCCATTTTGCGCGGAGACCAAACAACAAAGAGGAAGGAGTGGGAAAGAGCAGAAAAGGCCCGTTTGGCAAAACCTTTGGTGGGTTTGAATGCAGAGCCCTTGAATTTCAAAGTCAGGCCTCTCTATAAGTGGTAGTGGATATGATACATGAGATACGTGATGAGAAGACAGATGTCAGAGAGTCAGAGGAGAGTCAGAGGAGAGTCACATAAGAGTCAGATGAGAGTCACATGAGAGTCACGTTACAGTTCAAATACCAACATGCAACAGTGATTATCAGTCATGGTTCGTTGAATATTTC
Organism: Kodamaea anthophila; assembly: GCA_015708815.1. Classification (NCBI taxonomy): domain Eukaryota; kingdom Fungi; phylum Ascomycota; class Pichiomycetes; order Serinales; family Debaryomycetaceae; genus Kodamaea; species Kodamaea anthophila. The sequence goes on along the minus strand of JACFYR010000039.1, from coordinate 126,896 downwards.
TGCTGGGCATTTCTTTTATATCTGGCAGTCTCAGTGGGTGATGTAGCATGCCAAGATCTAATAGTGAGTGAGAAGACTTTAACTAGACAGTCGATTCACGCTAGTTGTATCTAGGTTTAGACAAGACAATCAGTGGCTGCGTACAAGATGGAACTGGATAAGGGTTTATTTAATAGCGGCAGCATGATGTTGCCTATCGCTGTGGGGCAGTGACTGTATATAAGCATATAAACAATACCAGAATAGAGTACTGGGTAGAGCCCGGATGTAGTGAGTGGCCAAAAAGATCTCCGACTCTTAATATGTAGAAACAAAATGAGAAAAGAAGTGTCAGTCAGAGTACTTACTCAATAAACTTTCATTGGCCCTTCCAGTACCTAAGTTGGGTAACATGTGGACAAACCTAGAGGGCACTCAAATTACTAAATGTTCATTTCAATACCACTGGTGTTTAAAGGAAAATAGGAGAAGATACTATTTAGGCTTTGGGATGCTAATTTGCCGACCCTCGATTAGGTGTTGGATGTGCATATTAGACAATGGCTCGTTCAATGTGGAAACGCATCCACTAGCATAAAGTCGGGCCATGGCTTTCTTTGATAATAGAAAACTGTGTACACAATTAACACAAGTGGTCCAAGCTGATCTAAATGAATGAAATGCACGATAACAACAGACATTTGTGGACTTTTTACATGACCTAGGTTATGACGAAGTGAAGTCTAGAATCTAATAGAACGTCCAGACAATCTACTAGATAAAACCTATAGAACTGTATAACAGACATTATTGTATTATTCTCAGTTGGAATGTGTATGGGATACTACATTTACACGTTTCAATGTTATACCTACAATCCTGCAATTGAAAGAGCAAACTCACTTGGTGTTTGCATTGATGAATGGGAATTTGGATAAACGGGTGTGTTCTTTGTTTGTTGTCTAGTACTATATGCAGTACCATAGAGTCACGTGATGCTATGCTTCTCATTTGTCACCTCAAGTCACAGCATACTAGATTACTGTAAGCAAAAAACGGTACTTAGAGTCTCTGTGAGTAAGGCAGATTTAAGACCTGATTGTGAAGAATCGAGCTGCCACTTTTTTAGGGCCATACTACCAGCCATAGTCCAAGTAGCGACTCAATACGAGCGAGGCGACTTGAGTGAGTGGTCTATAGACGAACCAGATTTCTCTGTTCAGGTCATAGACAGATTATTCATCTGCAGGAGTATTTGTAATAAGCTTCCCAACATAACTGTAATGCTAATCTGAACACTCCGCAGAAGGAGATTATTAGAAGGAGATTGAATTATAGGCAAGTGAGCATTTTTCAGGAGGTTGGTACTTGTACCCTTTTCACGTAGTACAGGTTAGTATTAGTCTTTCAGGTAGGTTAGTGCTAGCCTTTCAGGTAGGTTAGTTAGCCTCCAGGTAGGTTAGTAGCCTCCAGGTAGGTTAGTCTTATCCTTCCAGGTAGGTTATTTCCTAAGCTGTCCAGGGTTACGCGTCTTAACCTTTCCCGTTCCAGGTGTTCTTTTTTCTGCCAAAACAATATGAGCAGTGTCCTAGGAAGGTTCTTTTTGGTAGCCCAGTTTATGCAGTCTGTCACGTGACCACCAAGGGGACTCCTGAGTCAAGGACAACAGTAGTACTTCAAAGGAAGTTTATATCACGAAGTAAACAGCACGAATAAGCGAGCGATGAGAGCGATGGCAGGCGAAGGTCGGCGTGCTATGAATGTCGAAGTAAGTGCTATTCAGTGAATGTCGAAGTAAGTGTTATTCTGTGATGTCGAAGTAAGTGCTATTTAGTGAATGAGGGTGAGGGGTAAGTCTATTTCTAATACAGTGAATGTCGAAGTAAGTGCTATTCAGGGTGAGGGGTAAGTGCCATTCTGTGATGTCGAAGTAGTACTACTCAGTGAGCGAGGCAAAAGTATTTTTAGTGAGGCGAGACTGCTTTGTGAAGACTATTTAATACGCAAAATCACTGATCATGACAGCAAAATTGATGAAGCCTGTTCAAAGCATAGCTGATACCTGATACCGTAGGACTCATAGACATACCTGCAACAGCGTACTGAACGAACTGGAAGGGCCCACCTGATGATTGGGCATAATGGGGCGGCCTATCTGGCGCAAACAGAACAGCCACAAAAAACACCCCCTCGATAGTCTGTAGATCTTCAGTCTCAACTAGCCCCACATGACCGTACTACACCGTACCAACACCGTACGTACACCGTACCAACACCTCTACATGTATCAGACACCTACATGTATCATCCACCTCTACACGTATCATACAAGCTTGAATCGTCTCATAACCATTCTTCTCAGATAGGAACTCTCGTTTCACAGCTTTTGTGTCAAGCCATATCATTCTATTGTCGTTTTGTGCCACTATCGACTCGGTCATCCAGACCAGATAGCCCTCGCCTGTACACAGCAACTACCTGTATACCTGTACCCTGCCTGTACTACCTGTATACCTGTACCCTCCCCTGTACTACCTGTATACCTGTACACTCCCTGTACTACCTGTATACCTACACTCCCCTGTACTACCTGTATACCTGTACCCTCCCTACACCTACACCTACTTTATTAGGTGTCTCTGCCATCGTCTCCTATTCTATCTATTCTGTCTATTCTATCGCTATATCTGCTAATCCTTCTCTACGTCCTCTAGGATGCCCTAGGATCCTCTGGATCTCCATGGCGGCACATTACTACGGATGTGTCAGCTAGACTCATCAGTGCCTGCACATGCATTTTACATATATATGCTCCCCCCTGCTCCTTTTCCGTATGGGCCTCAAATACACAAACTTCTTTGACGAGGAGCTGTACGACGTTCCTGAGGTCAAGATCATCACATGCAAGCACTGCTCGTCACACATCTGTATGTCCTCCATGGTGGAGCTGGACAACTTTACTGGGGCTAGTGGGGCGGCGTATTTGGTGGAACGGGTCATTAATGTGGAGCTCAGTCCCCAGGTCGAGGAAAGCGCCATGACAACGGGCCACTACCTTGTTTCCACAGCACGCTGCCACCAGTGCAAGGCCCATTTGGGCTGGAAGTACTTTAAGGCGTTCCTGTTCCAGGAAAAGTACAAGGAGGGCAAGTATGTCATTGAGCGTGCCTTCTTGAGCTTTATCAAGAACAACCTGAGCAATACCCAGTTGATGGAACGCGTCTTGCGCAATAAGATGCGCCGCTACAGTGGCGAGAGCATCAAGAGCGAGGAGAGTGTGGATACAGTCGTGGGGGAAGAACACAAGATAATTGAGTAGAAGTAAAGGTGGACTAGCTCCAACATCGCAGCGTTGTCGAGACGCTTAGATTGAACAGAGGTAGGAAATTGCTCAATTATACGCTGACATGTGATGGCAGTAAAAGCAATAGTAATGGCGTTGACCGCCAAGCCAGTGGCTTTATTTCTTCAGCTTCGGCTGAGCCGGTATACTTAATGGATGGATAACAGAAAGTTGTAGGTAGGTGATAATCGTGGAAGTGTCTTGTGCAGGCTAATCTTGTACACTAGCGTAGCTAGTGTACTCTCAATACGCTAGTATACTCTTGTATAGGTTAATTCGTACACTCGCTACGCAGTGTACTCTTGTGTTGTTCATTCTACTAATTGTCGATGGAGTTTCCTTTTAGATATCCGTCTAAAAGTATTCAATTCTCAAGGTGAACCACTAACTGTCCCAACTCAAGAGTGGAATTCCTAACACTAACTATGAATACTATGAATTGGGAAGTCATAGGGAAACTCACTATGACTGGTATAAAGACTAGTCACTGATACACAGCGCAGTCACCTCCAAAAAAGACTACTCACTGTCACACAGCGCAGTCACCACCAAAAAAGTGTAAAAGGTGCCCCATTCAATTCATTCCTCCTAAAAGGCGCCTCATTCAATTCATTCCCCAAAAAAGGGCCCAAAAAATTCCTAAGGCACCTCATTCAATTCATTCCTCCTAAAGGGTCAATAAATTCCTAAGGCACCTCATTCAATTCTCCAAAAGCGTTCCGTGATTGAGCCATTCATTACGATTAACACATGCGTGGTCCTGCTCGGGTGATTTTTAGGCACCTAGCACTACTGAACCTACCAAACTTCTTATCCCTGCCCACACCTGGATCTCTGATATCTATTGGAAAGCTTATTGAGCTGAATCATATTGATGGTATGCCTGGTAGGCTGTTTAGGCTTCCAGTGGGCTGATTTTTGTGGGGAATTACCCAAAGCAACCTGAAACAGCCATAATCTGGCCTATTCCATGGCCGTTTTAGGATAATTTCTTTTTCACTTTCCATCAGATAAAATTCTACTTATAACGAGGTGATCCCAAGATCACGAATGTTTTAAGGAACACAACAGAAATTATCTTTTCGGAAGCATAGATTTTGTCTATTTTTGTAAAATATCTGTAATTAAATCCAGATCTAATCTACCTATGTTGAGGCTTTCTATGAACATTCCAGTCAGGGCCACCTGACTTCGACACTTTTTGTCGGCTTCTAGAATAGTACAGATTGGTGATTTACTATTTGCCCTCACGCTGTAATAAAGAATACTAAAAATTGTTAGAATACCACACTATAGGGAAGGGATTTGTTATAACCGACTTATTTATTTCGAGGAATTATACACGTATTTATAGTCGGACGCCTCGGCGTTCCGAATTGGGTGACATGCAAACCTCCGGACATCAGTCCCTTACAAAAGTAAGAAAATGAGCAAAACAGATGAGAGTGGCTTGGAAAATATGTATAAGCGAGGCCGTCAATATCAGCCACTATCATCCAATATATTGATGTATGATCCCAGGAAAGGAGACTGATTTCTCTAATAAGTTGGAAGATTCCCTATCTTCCAAAACAGTCCTTTCTGTGAGGCACAGTATCTTATGCAGTTTTCAATCTTAGACTTAACCCAACACGTCTACACATTTCCAAGAAGTGCCTGGTTAGCTCAATCGGTAGAGCGTTTGACTCTTATTAAGGACATCAAAAGGCTACGGGTTCGACCCCCGTATCGGGCTTCTTTTTCCCATTAATTTTTTAATACCCTCGCTAACGATGAATTTTCAGTCCCTGAGAAGTCATGGTGAGTCTGTTTTCGCTACTGCGATCTTGATTAGTTGTGTGGCCACAATAATAATGCGCAATTACATATCTTCCTACCTCCACTGTGTTCTTCCTTCTTTTACCTATCTCTATTGCCTACTCACTTTACTTGGGAACATAGGAATATGGTCTTAGTGTTGGAGTACCAAGACTGCAAGCTGATCATTAGGTGTACTCAGACTTCAAGCTTTATCTATTACCTCTACCCAGATAACGTGCTCTATCCTATCCCCAGAGAATGATCACGTTACCTGCTACTCATTGGAAACTTTACTTATTATATGAAGAGGTGACACAATGTGCTTTGACTGAGTGATGTCGCCAAGATCAAGATAACAAACGGAGACATGGAGCGAGACATCGAACGAGACATCGAATGAAGTGAGATGTCTTGAGTGATGTCGCCATGGCCAAGAGAACAAACGGAAGACATGTCATTCAAGACATCTCACTTCGTTCGATGTCTTTGTCTTTGTAGTTGTCAAATGCTCTGCCTAGCTAAGCACCAGAAGCAATAATCTTGGCTTCGAGTAGATCTAATGTTTATCAACCTCCCAATGAGGCAAAGCTTCTAGGTCAGTTTAAATTACCTTCGCGAAGCGAAGGTAATCTTCTTGTCTAAAATACATTTCTATAACACCTTCTATACCTCCTAAGGCTTGTGCCTCTTTTCTTTTTTATTTCTTGACTGGGCCTTTCTCTTTTTGCCGCGCTTTTCCAGGATTTCCTTTTTATCCTTTTTCTTGTGATCTTTTGACTTTTCTATCGGGCCAGCCTCTATATCGTTCCGCTTCAATTTGGTGTAGACCAAGACATAAGCGGACGGATCGCTCATGACCTGGGTTTCGGAGATCCTATTGACATACTCGTCATCGTAGGTGCTCCACTGTCCGTCTGGCTGCAAACAGTGGGCTATGTAGTGGCCAGAAGAAAGACTTCTTCCGGCATGCACGATTGCCAGAATCAACTGGTACTGGACCGGGGCCTTTTTATGCTGGTACGGAGACAAATCGAGGAACTTTGGGTACGCAATGGGCTGTTTCATTTTCGACAGCGAGTTCCCGTCGAATTTGAAACGTTTCAAATGCACCACCAACGTCTCGGGGCTCTTATTTATGAAGGATATTTTGTGGGCCGAGGTGCGTTTCAGGCACTTTTCGCAATAGTAGCCGGCGCTGGGGTCGGCCGAGTCGGCTTTGATGAGCTCGTTGGAGAAAAAGTCCTTGATGGAGGCGCAGATGGAGGGGTTTTTCTTTTTGGCAATGCCGAGCAGAAGGTCGTAAAACTCCTGCACAGTCTCGCTCACGTGATGACACTCTGTGCAGGTAATCTTCTGGTCCATCGTCCCGCCGAAAATGTCGTAGATGATGCTCTCGTTGAGTTTCGAGCCCTTGGGCGTCGAGTCCTCCTGGAGCCGCGACATTAGCGACATGAGGTACTCGTGCGAGTCCTCCTGCTGCCACTCCGACATCATACAATTTATGTCGTCCAAACGGGCCACCATTTTTTTGGCATTCACGTACGATGTCTTTTCCCACATGCGCTTGGAGAGATGCGCTAGCTCGTGTGACACACTCCGCGGTTTGAGAACCGTGTTGTATTTTCCCCCGTTGATATCGTCGAGATAGTGCTGCACAGCAGGAATGTGTACTAGGGCCTGGATCGCCAGATTCATGTAGCACGTGACACCCTGGTTAAGGAGCCCTGCGGGCTTGTTTTTGCGGCCCCAGCTTTTCCAGATGCGCGATGTTTTGAGCGATCCGTGGTCGTCGGGCGTCGAATTGAATGGAAAAAAGCCACTGGGGGGTTCGAGTTTGCCAGGCGAACTCTCTACATTCAGATTATTCTGTTCATTTTGCTCTTTCTGTTCATTCTCACTCTTTTCTTCCTTCTCCCTCTTTTCTTCCTTCTCCCTCTTTTCTTCCTTCTCCCTCTCTTCTTCCTTCTCACTCTTTTCTTCCTTCTCCTTTTCAATATCCCTCACCAAGTCTCTTCTCAAAGAAGCCATATCTTCACTTGACGCAGACTCTTTAGACTCCTCATCACTTTTGCCGGAGTCATGGATTGCCAAATCCATGGCGTCGTTTTGTGTAACGTTGGATTTTTCAGCTTTTTTCGCGTGCGCCATCTCATCGCTCATCTTGTCGTCGTCGCTTTTCTGGTCCTCGCGTTCCCTCTCGCTAAACCCCACAAAGGGCGACTCGCTGGTGTTGAAATTTTCCAGCGCGCTTTCGTACTCAGAGGTATTGGGACTGGCCAAGTCGTCGCCCAAATCTTCCCCCACGTCGTCGTTATCGTGGGGACCGTTTCCAAAAACCCCCGCCGCCTTGAGCTGCTGTTTCTGTTCCTTTTTGGTGAATTTTTTCCCCGTGTAAGCGGCTACAGCCTCGGCCATCGATCTGGGCTTGGGTTTTTGTGGGGCTTCTTGTTCCACCTTGGTCGCCTTTCTTTTGGCTTTGGAAAGCACAATGTACCCCGCAGAGTCCTCCTGCTCCAGAATAACGCTTTTCCCGGTCTTGAACGTGAGCGGATTGGCCAAATACCGCTCCACAACCGGGTTGATGGTTTTTGGGGTAGTCATGAAAAATGTTTTCAGAGAGAATAAGACAAGACAAATAAATATATAAAAAGTGTACAAGCATAGACAAGTCATTTGTAAATAAGCATAGACAAGTCATTCTTAAGTACAAGCATAGATAAGTCATTTTTAAATACAAGCATAGACAAGTCATTCTTAAATACAAGCATAGACATGTCATTCTTAAATACAAGCATAGACAAGTCATTCTTAAATACAAGCATAGACAAGTCATTCTTAAATACAAGCATAGACAAGTCATTCTTAAGTACAAGCATAGACAAGTCATTCTTAAATACAAGCATAGACAAGTAATAAAAGCATAGACAAGTCATTTTTCGCACAGACAAAGTATTCTTATAAAGCCATAGTCAGTCATCATAACTACCCTTAGCAATCAATCTATCGTTAACATCGTTTGGTTGAAACACAATAGTTCATTTAGTGCTTAGTCAGCGACCCGAAAATTCAATTCACCATTTTAGCAATCGAGAATCTTTATCTTAGTGTACAACTCCTTGATCTGAATGGGGGATATTGAAGGCTCAAATAGGAGAAGGAGGAGATCTAGGCTTGAAGGTACTGTAGTTCATCAGGCAAGATATTTGGCATGTTCCAGACGAAGGGAGTACATTGTAATAGCTTTGGGAGACACTAGGGCATTCTCAACTACAGATTGCCGCTCCAAGGGGTAGTCGCTGTTATCTTTCCTCTTAGTGCTCAAAGAATTTGTCCATAGTATCTTCAGCTATTCCGGGGTGATCTACAGCTAGTTCATCGAAGAGTCATCTACAGCTAGTCACATTGAAGAGGCGATGCTAGTTCCATCCAAGAGGTCGACATTTACTCACGCCTATTCACTTCGTAGGTACTCTTCATTAAATAGCAATATCTAGCCAACAATAGCTTCCCATTTCTATCTGTGCCCATTACACCCGTACTAGTTCATGAATCACTCATGTTAGGTGCCAGGTACTCTCGCTTGCTCATACTAGTAGGGAAAGGTACGCGTACACTTTGCTCGCTCAGGTCCTCTGAACTCTATCCCTGCTTACTCACTAGCTCACTCACTAGCTCACTCACTAGCTCACTAGCTCACTAGCTCACTAGCTCACTTTGTTCGCTAGTGTGCTCGTTCGCTTGGCCGCTAGTTCGTTAGTTCGCTCAATGTACTCATGCCAAGTATTCGTACACTTCGCTTCGCTCAGTGTACTTTACTTGAATATCCTTCCCCTCAACTCCTCCCTCATCATCTCCTTCAACCCCCCCAAACCAATCCCATCACTCAACCTCTCCAACCTCTCCACCTCGCCCCTGTCTCTCACGGCCACACTGGTCAACCTCCTGAACCTGCCCTGCACTCTCTCGCCCCTGTCAAAACGCCTCACCGGCTCCATCTCCGCAATCATCAGCGCAATGTTGCGCAGGAGCTTTTCCTCTCGCGACAAGTTCTTGCGCAAAAAGTCGGCTTCTTTGGGCCGGCGCTTGAACTCCTCCATCTCGTCATCGCTGCTCTCGTCGTCGTCGTTCTTGTATAGCGAGCTGCTTTCGAGCGACATGCCATCGTCAGAAACGTCTAGGGCCCGCCGCGACTTCCTTTCCGGCTCGTCCAAGTCGCTCTCGTCGATATCCGACATGGACGAGAGGTGAGAGTACGTTTCTATGTTTCCCCTTTCCTTTTCGCCTCTTTCTCGTTCTCCTCTATCTTTTTCTCTTTCCCTTTCCTTCTCCTCCTTTCCCTGGAGTAGCCGCTTATATATTGTATCCTCGAAAACCTGGTCTATTCTCTTCAAGCCAAAGTTGGGGATGCTCCACGCCTGCAACAACCCCATGAGCCGTAACACTGCATCCATCTTTTCGTCGTGCACATCGAAATGATGCACCAAGCTCTCCTTGTAGGAGTTTTTATCCAGCGCCTTGAGACAGTCGTGGGACGCCGGAACCACCTCGTCGTCGCCCATGAACCCGTCCATCCAGGCCGTGGAGTTGCTCTCGCTCTCGTCCATGTAGGCAAAAAACGCCCGGTCCATCTCGCTGCAGTATATCTCAATGTCCAACGCATAATACGAGGCCGCATGGCTCCCAAAGTCCTTGCGTTTGCTCATGGGAACGTGCTTGTGCTTGTCTACGGTGTTTTTGTCCACGGCCTTGGCCTTGTACTTCGGTGGGTACGTGCGGAAGGCCCCAATCTCCACCTTGCCGTTTTTCGCACTCTTGATGGGATCCACCACCACAGCAAGGTACGGGTCCTGGAAACTCTGGTTGAGTTGCTGCGTGCCCACATCGATCCCACTCAACCAGCACCCGTACCCAGGGTGCGAGTGGTACCAGCCCACAATGTTTTCGTCCCTCCCAAGCCGCTTGTTGGCCTCCAAGTACCGTACCATGAACTCGTACCCCTCGGCCTGCGCATTGACCCGTGTCTCCGTGCCTTCTACGGGGAGGGGGTACACGTCCATCACCACTATGGCCCGCTCAATCACTTTTCCAGTCATCATGCCCATGATCTCTATGGAACCCCCGTTCTTGGCGTGGATCGCCATCTTCATGAGCGCTAGCGCCGAGATGTAGCATTTGCGAAAGTAGTTGGGGTCGTTTTTGTACGCAACTGGCGCGGCCTGGGCCCGGTGCATCTCATTCAAGTCAAATGACTGCCCAATGGGCGTGAGTTTGCTCTGCGAGCTAAAACTCAGTATGAGCTGTGAAAGGGACATAAAAAGAAAATCATTTCAGTACAGATAAGGTTATAATGGCGTGAACGCCATTATGACCTCTTCGGCGATTGGCGACGAACGAGCGAAGCGAGTGAGGAGATACAATGAGGAGATACCCTCGAATGAATGATTTGCATCGTGAGCATCCAGTCTACTCCACATAACCCCCCACTACCCCCCCACCACACTTTCGCTTCAGCCACTGAAGCTCAAGACTTGCTGCTTCTTCTTATTCATACTTACTATCTACTTACTCGGGGTAGTACACAGGGTACTGGTACCGCATCTCCTCGTACGGAAAGAAAAAGGGCGGGTAGTAGTAGTTCTGTGCTGAGGGTGGCGGCGGGATGCGTCCGTCGGGCCCAGGGCCAGGAAAGTAGTAAAAGTACGGCGTGTACGGTGCCCCCTCGAACCGCGTGTCCTTGGGGTCCACGACGTCGCTCCTGCTGCTGCTGGGCGAAGTATCCTCAGCGTGTGCTCCCTGTTCGCCCAGCTTGTCGCTTGGGCTGTTGGGGGCGGTATTCTCTTCCTGCTTGCCCTCGTAGTGCAGTCGCATTCTGCGCGGGAACCGTGGCGCGGGCGGCGGCCGCCGAAACTCCTGGCCCCAGCGCTTGCCCTGCTTCTTCAAGTTGATGGGTGGCGGCGCCAAGGCAATGCCGCGCACGCGCTCCACCTTGGACAGGACATGGATCTCGCGGTACTGCACGTGCATGGTCTTGCCACAGAGCATCAGGTGGTTCTCGCGCTCCACGGCGCTGGCTGCGCCTGCTTCCTCATGGAACCGAATAAAGGCAAACACATTGGTGGGCTTGCGGATCAAATCGAGGTGGTCAATGGTGCCGTGGCGCGAAAAGCGCTCGCGCAAGTCCAGCTCGTGTATTTCCTGCGCCAATTGCCCCACAAATATCAGAAACTTGTCAAAGCGCACCACCGACTCGGGCTCGTCCTCCGTCTCAATGTTTTGCGCCCACTCCACACGGTACAATTCGCCCTCGGTCAAGTTGGCAAACGCGCGGATCGCGTCATCTCGGTAGACAAACTTGACGTACCAGAACCGCGTGCTCTTGGACTCGCACAAGGCGCCCGTAAAGTTGCTGGCCGCCACCTGCTCCACCTCGCCGTACTTTTCCATAAAGGCCATGATTTCCTCGCTATTGAACCCAGTGGGCGAGCACACGTACAATGTTCTGTTCACTTTGGCGCGCTCGCAACGAAGATTCCTACCATTCAACACGCTATTGTGGCCATGCTTGATGGCACGTGTGCAGTCCTCGTCATTCCCGTACTGGACAAATGCATATGGGCGATTGCTTGTGTCGCGCAATACCTTGACGGTGCAGAGCTTGCCCCACTGCTCAAAATGTTTGGTGACAGATACGCACAACTCGTCATCAAGAAGCCCTGAGCAGAGACTGGCAACGAAAACACAGGAAGACGGGCGCCCGCGCACTTCCTCCAACGATTTGGGTGCCTTTGCCTTGACCCCACCGCCATTTTCTTTTCCGATACTTTTGTTTTCATCATTTTCTTTGGCTTCTTCCGTCTCCAACTCCTTCCTCCATTTGCCATCTCTCTTTGTAGCGGCGTCCTTGGACTTTTCAATGTCCAAGTCCTTCCTCCACTTGCTTTCCTTTTTGTTGCTTACTGTTAAGACCTTTTCTTTGTTCATTGTGTCCTTGGTTAGCATCCGAAGGAGTGTAATTAAATTGTGGTATCGCCGAACTTGAGCTCCTTTTATGGTTTTGCAGCATTCTTGCAACAATCTTGCAACATTATTTGCTGCAAAAAAGTTTGTTGCAAATCCAGAGAAATGGATATGGATGACGAGGTATCAGAGCGGCTATCGCTGTCACACATCCTAAACAGCACCCAGTAAGTGCCAGAATAGATGGCGGAGATCATCCACAATCATAGAGACTACAGGTGAGTAGATTTCTCCCCGCAACAGCATTTCTACAATTAGCGGGGAGACATCGGAGGGATCACGAGATGAATAAAAATTACTCAGGTAAGGTCCCAATTAGAATGAGTGTTTCATTCAAGAAAATGGATGAGATATGTGTACTAAATGTGGATGAAGTATCCAGAATGAATGGATTGGTCGATATTTCACCTCTCTAGGTGTGTTGCGCTCTTCACAAATAACAATAATTCCATTTCTACTGCTATTCATAATCTATTCATTCTACTGTTACGAATCCATAATCTATTCATTCTAGCTTGTGAATCCATAATCTATTCATCTCAACTGCTCTCAATTCAATGACTCACTACTCCTCATATATCCCTTATATTTATTAAACACCCTTATTGTCTATACTTCTTTATACTCATCGCCACACCTTGTAGCTCTCCTGTTCTTTGAACCTCTCACCTACCACACTAGTTGTCATTTCTTTTAGGGCGTTACGATTAATCCTTTCCCAAATTGCACAAACAAGCTTTACACATTTTTCTACTCAATCCACACACATGAAATTGCCACATCCTGATACATGAGTGCCACATCCTGATACATGAAGTACCACATCCATGATACACGCATGGCACACAAAGCACACATGATGCGCCCATACGCAGATGCAGATGTACGTCAAATGTCATATGCAAACACTTCCGTCCAATGTGGGCATGAGATGACCCACAGTGCCATCTGAATCACTCGAGTCGTTGTAGTTGGATTCTGAGGACAAGGTCATACCAGTCGCTGGACTGATATGTCACGAATATCACGGTACAGATCAAAAAGTTTAACGGTACATGGCTAAAGATCTCATGGTACAGTTATCATGTATCTGACCATCTGGTACAATTACCATATAACGGATGGTTATACTGGTAAATCATGTTACTGGCCTAGTCCACATAGTGACGAATATCAAGATCATATGGAAAAGTATCGCGATACAATGACTGTGAAGTATTATGGAACAATTATCGGTCACAGATGGCTGAGAGTATCCGACAATTATCATGTACACTATCACTGATACAGTTTGAAGAATCACTGATGATCATATAAAAGTTCATGGTTGTTGTTCTTGCCTACACTCATGATGCCTAACATTTAATAAGTATCCTAACCGAAAGAAAAAGGTGGGTGAAAGGTCATGGTATGTAACTCTAGGTATCATAATTGTGAGAACACACCAGCCAAAAGGTCAAAAGTCTCACATCAAGAGAGCAACAAGACCGAGCAACAAAGAACCGGCAGTGGCCTTGGCAGCATTTCCGGCGCCCTCCTGGACAGAAACCACAGGAGCGACGGAGGCGGAGCTCGACTGAACAACAGGAGCAACGGGAGAGCTCGACTGGACAACAGGAGCAACGGTGGTGGTGCCGGAAGAGGCAACAGGGGCCTTAGAAGCAGACTCCGCGGACTGGGTGAGGGTCACAGTAGACTTGATAGTCACCGGAACACCAGACAGGGTAGAAACCACAGTAGTCTCAACAGGAGTGGCTGGCGCAGCAGAAGATGGCTTCTCGGCAGAAGAAGACACAGAAGTTGGCTTCTCAGCAGAAGGAGCAGCAGATGGCTTCTCGGCAGAAGGAGCAGCAGAAGATGGCTTCTCAGCAGAAGGAGCAGCAGAAGATGGCTTCTCAGCAGAAGGAGCAGCAGATGACTTGGTCTCAACAGTCTCACTCTTAACGGTCAGTGGGGTCTCAGTAGACTTGGAAGTCACGGACGACTCAGACTCGGTAAGAGGGCAGTAGGTGGTGTAGATGGTGGTCTCGTCAGTCACAACGGTGACACCGGTGGTGACAGGAACCTCAGTGCACTTGTTGTCGTCGCAAGAAGTGACGGTGACGATGGTGGTGCTAGCGTGGGTAGTGGTGGTCGTGCCAGGAACAACGGACGAAGCAGGGGAGGAAGCAACTGGAGAAGAAGCAACTGGAGAGGAAGCAGCTGGGGAGGAAGCAACTGGGGAGGAGGCAACTGGAGCAATGGAGGTCGAACCAGAAGAAGCAGCTGGAGAAGAAGCGACTGGAGAAGAAGCAACTGGGGACTCAACTGGGGAAGAAGCGACTGGAGTACCGGCCGAAGAAGAAGCAACTGGGGCAATGGAGGTCGAACCAGAAGAAGCAGCTGGCGAAGAAGCGACTGGCGAAGAAGCTGGAGACACTGGAGACTCAACTGGAGAAGAAGCAGCTGGCGAAGAAGCAACTGGAGTACCGGCCGAAGAAGAAGCAACTGGGGCAATGGTGGTGGAACCGGAAGTCACTGGGGAAGCAGAGCTGACTGGGCTCGACTCGACTGGGGTGTTCTCAACTGGCTTGGTGGAGGACTCCACTGGCTTAGTCTCTGCTGGGCTAGACTCAACTGGAGTAGTCTTGGAAATCACAGAAGAGGTCTCGCTGGATTTGTCGGTAAGTGGGCAGTAGGTGGTGTAGCTGGTGACCTCGTTGGTGACAACAGTCACACCGGTGGTAACGGGAACAGACGAGCACTTGTTGTCCAGGCACGAAGTGATGGTGACAACAGTGGTGGTTTGATCAGTGGAGGTCAATGTACCAGGAGCAGGAGTGGTGGTGGAGCCAGTGCCAACAGGAGTGGAGCCAGTGCCAGTGGAGACAGTGCCAACGGGAGTGGAGCCGGTGCCGGTGGAGACAGTGCCAACAGGAGTGGAGCCAGTGCCGGTGGAGACAGTGCCAACAGGAGTAGAGCCGGTGCCGGTGGAGACAGTGCCAACAGGAGTAGAGCCGGTGCCGGTGGAGACAGTGCCAACAGGAGTGGAACCGGTACCTACGGTACCGGTGGTAGTACCAGTGGTGGCAGAACCAGCTGGGATGGTCACCGAGGTAGATGGAGTCAGGGTACCGACCGAAGTAGATGCGGTATCACAAGAGCAGTCCCAGCAGAACTGCTGGATGTTCTTGTCAGCAGAGCACGCAGCATTCAACCAGCTGAGCAAGGTTCCAAAGGTTCTAGACTCCAATCCTCTCTTGGAGTTCAACTTTGCAAGAGCCGCAAGCTTTGCGTTGAAAAGGCCCAATGGGTCGAAAACAGACAATCCTGCGGAGCCACTGGCACCAAGAGAGTAGCTCAAACCCGAGCCGAACTTGGACTTCAAGGTGCTGAGGTTGGCATCACCATTGGCCTTCAAGTTGAAGTTAAGACCAAATCCCTTTGGGAGACAGCACTTGTTGCCCAGTTTCTGGGCCTTGACGCTAACAGCAAAGGAGAACTTGGCAACGTTGTTGAGGTTGGCCAAGAGGTCCACGTCGGCCACACCGGTGCCTGTACACTTGATGGAGTCGAGGTTTGCGCTCAAGATGTCGTTCCATTTAGCAGCCTGGTCAGCCTCGTAGTTACAAGTGACCTTGAAGGTGTCCTCTGCAATCTTGGCGACCTGGGAGACCACAAACGCGGCCGCGGGGACCAAACCAAAGGTTCTCTTTTCGAGGTCCTCCTCCTCTCTAGCATTGAGAGACGCAGAGGCACTGGTGTAAAGAGTCGGGGCCACACACTGGGTGGACAGACCGCCAAAGTTGAGGGACAAGTCCAAAAAGGCACCAAGGTTGAGTGCGCCGAAAGTGGCCTCTGTGGTCATGGCCAAAGACAAAGCCAAAATAAGTAACTCCGAGGAGCCAAGGGTAGTGATTCTCATAGCGAAGGAAGAAGTTGGATGAGGAATAGAACCTGGAATGGGCCCTATTTATATGGGCCATGGCGACGGCATTTTTTGTGGAGAGGATATTTTTGGAAAGATCTGATATACAAAACTAAATGGGACTGGCGGGTTGCAAAAAATATCCCAGATGCGAGGAATGCAACAAGCGCGATACGCGTGATGGGAATGTGCGAATGTTTCGAATGGAGTCCCAGAATGCGGATCGTTCATGCAGATGTGATGGATGAGTCTGGAAGGATTCTGGGAATGTATAATAAAGGCTGATGAAGGAAGGTTTAGATAATAGCATGGCACATATGGATAATGGATAATGGATAATAGATAATATAGATGGATAATGGATAATGATAATATAGATGGATAGATAATATTACGCTCATTGTGGGAACCCATTGTTTGTGGGAGTAACATGCGACCCAAAAAGGCATTTGTGGTAAGCGAGGCAGGGTCTCCTAACGACAAAATAAACGATCACAGGCTAGACGACGTTTCACGTTTTTGTGTGAGGTGCGGATAATGGATACGGCACTATTCGGGGTGGACAATCGGCCCACACCAGCCCACCTTTAGTGCGCAGTCATATGAGCTTGTTCACATCTCTCCAGTTGCGCGGGTTGCATTAATTGAGGCACGATGAGTGGTTCCTGGGATCACTAAAAAATAACGCAAAAAAAAAATTTACCAAGAGATCGTCCTTGTCGCAAGTTATGGGCTGATGAAGATTGTGTAATGCTTGGGTGCCCCAGTTTGTGGCCATGCCCTAGAACCACGACGGTGACGACGGGGTTTGTGATGCCAATAAACTTTGCCGATGGCCGTTAGTACAATTACGAAATCAGTAGCCGGTATTGTTAATATTTCCGAAAACAATCTTTTGTGGCCCCATACACCAAATTAGTACCACGCAGTGGTGTTTCGGTTTTAAGGCTAATGTAAGAAGCCTTACTTCGGGGAATGCTTCACGGGTGACGCATCACCGAACACCATAGAATTGGGCATCACAATGCGTTCAGTTCGATTTCTTTGTATGATCTGTCAATGCTTGCAACATATCAATTGTACAAAGACGCCTTGTCGCAAACAGCACATCATCGCAAACACATCATCGCAAACAACACATCAATTGCATCAGTAGATCAATGATACAGACTGCGTTGAAACATACACATGGTTAGCACAACCTTGCTCACCCGTGGACTCAAACATTTTTGAAACAGTAGTGTGCGGCTCAAAATTTGCACCCAAATATTTTTTGCTTCATCTTGGGTCAATGGTGACAATTACGAGAAGTACAATGTAGAGAATATCGAATAAGAAAAAGGTAGAGGATCACATGAAAAGCATTTTTCGAAGTTATGAATCAGTTGAATCCGAGTCCTGCATGTGTTGGTGTATTAGTACAGTTCGCTTCGCTCACTGTACTCTGTAATGATTTGTACATTGTTGATCGTTCTTGATCGGGTGGCCGCCTTACCACCTTGGATCATGTCAGAATGCGCGTTGATGATCTGCACCCACCACACATGTTTCGATATGATCAGCCAATTCGCGTGTCTATTTTTGGAAACAATAGAGAGGGTTGCTACGTAGGGTGGTTCAGAGGGCGATTGAGTAGAGAATATGATACACATTTCTCAGTCAATCAACTGTCCAATTTCTCCAGTGCCACTGTCCAAAATAGGCATTTACTCATATTGTCCAATTTTGTCAAAATTTTCAAAATAATCAATTCCAGTAAAAATCATTCAGATTCATTGATGAATTCCTTCCATATAGATGCTTCTGTACTCAAATTTACGCCCATTTCCAAATGTACACGTACATCGAACGAAGAGACGCTAATATCAGGTAATATCAGATATTAGTTGAGAGAATGTCTGAGTATAACGAAATGAGAATGAGATATGGGAATTAATCACAAGGTAATATGGAAGTATCGGATAGACAGCCGTAAGATATTCACTGAACCTCACGCCTTTAATTTTTACCCATTTTAGTTCACCGGGATACTTGCTACAATCGGCCTATCCACTGAACCCACACGCCTTTATCTTAGTTATACACCACTTCCGCTTCTCAGCCATTCTATAGCTGGTCTTCTAGTTGATATTTATCAGTATGCAGGCACTTTGTTGCCACAGGCTCCTTCCACATATTGCTAATCACCAGTCTATTATTGCTTGCTCATCTCGGTCAAATGTCTCTACTTATCAACCTTGTATCTTCTCTGCTTCCTCCCTTTCATTCGATTCTCCTTATCTATTTATTTCTCCTTTCGATTCAACCCCTCATTCCGATTTTTCTCCTCATTCGTCTACTCTTTATTAATCTATAACGGTTGTCTATGCTTCCGAGTCTGAGGATTCAGACTCGCCAGACTCAGACTCATCTTCAGACTCCTCATCTTCATCCTCCTCATCTTCAGATTCTTCATCTTCAGACTTTTCCTCCTCCTCATCCTCCTCATTCTCTCCGAAAAAATCATCTAGTGTTTGCAACCTTATTTCCCTCTTTGGTTCCACCTTACTCGACACCTGACTCGAAACAGGCCCCACAGGGGAAACCAGCCTCACCTTACTCTCTATAGCCCTCTCGTTCTTCTTTATATCTGCCGGCAGCCTCACAGAGCTATCTGGGAGCGATTCAGGATTACTCCAAGGAAGCAAGTTCAACTCCAAGGCCTGCTTCTCGTTTGAAAACGGAGCAGGCTTGGGCGCCTCGAGAAGCAAAGAGGCCAACTCGGCCTTCTCAGCCCCGGGGATGAGAAGAACCCCAAAAAGCCGGGCGCGGTCCCGCACGTCATACGACTCGTCGTACTTGGCAAGATGCAAAACATGCTTGTACATCTTCTGGCACGTCTCAAAACACGCACCCTGGTGCGCGAGCTCATACGTGTAGGCCTTGGCAGCCAACACAAGCAACTGGTAACGTACCGGCTGTGGCTCAGAGGCAAAAGTCTTGATTGCGATCCGCAACACATCGGGCCCCACTGTGTTTTGCGTCACACGCGTGAACTCGCCGATGGTCCATATGATACACGCCTTGGCCTCGCTGTCCAAGGCCCCGTTGGTGCGCAAAATGGCCGCAAGATGGTGCACCGTGGCCGTGTCCTGTGTTTTCTGGAGAATGCGACGCACAACAGATAGCAAGCCATTCATCGCGCTGCCGCGTGCCTTCTGGAGACGGCCCAAGCACCAGCGAATCACATAGTCGTGCCAGCCGGGAATCTCGGCCACGGCCCCGAAAACCTTGATGGCGCTTTCCGCAATGGCGTCCTGCCGAGAATAGTACTTGAGTTCCTCCACTATGTACTTGGCATTGTCGAGGTTCACGATGTTGGCAAGAATGCCCAACTTTGCGTCGGCCACCGGTAACGCGTCGGTGGGGTACACGTAGAACTTTTTGTAGAAGGCACTAAAGTATGCTGGATACGATTTCGTGATGTGCCCAATCAAATCGTATGCTCGGGAGCGGATGAGGTTCTCGGCGAGACTTGTTTCTGCAAACGTTTTGGGCGGGGCCAACGCGAACGCGGCTCGTGCAATGCTAAAAAGAACAACGTCCAGGCGCACCGCAAGCAACGGCATGAGCGAGTGCAAAAACAACTCGAGGTCTGCATCAAAACTCACCTCGTACGGCTTTTTCGGTGTGTCCTGCCACTCGGGAAGCTCCATCTGGAAGTCGTCTCCAGAGAGAACGGGCCGCGGAAGAAATCTCCGCGCGTAGTCGGTGAGAAGATCAATAGCAAACGACTGGGCATACTCATCAAATTCATGAAGTATACTGCAGTACCGCCTGAAATGCGAATGAAGCATGGAAAGTGCTTTGTGACTGTCTGATGTAACCTCTTGCTTGAATCTCTTGTACAAGGTTCTGATTGCAGATGCCACCACTGCGCTATCTGGGTCGCCAAGTAATCGCTTCAAATGGTCATTGGATTCTTTGGCACTCAAAGCCATTAGCGACACAGCAGTTGCGGCCCGCACCACCATAGAAGGATCTCCTACTGTGCGCTTCAAGCAGAGCACCAAGACCGGATGTATCTCGGAGATGCGTATCCCCGAAAGGGCCCTGATGGCACGTGCCCGGTGCTGGGGGTTCTTGTCGCCAAGCAGCTTCTGTATGGAGTTGATGGATAACAATGCTGTGTCGGGCTCCTGCTCTGCGTACCGCGTGAGATAGATCATGACTAGGCGCGTCACGCTTGGATCTGCGGCCGTGATGTTCTTCACCACATCAGCAAAGTACTCGGACCCATCGTCTCCTCTTGAAATCACTTGGATCACACACCGGATACCGGTGAGGCGGTCGTGGTCGAGTCGCGAATTGAGTAGCTTGTGGATCTCATCCACCCTTTTCTCAAGCGGGACCTCCACAAGTCGTGCGGAGGCCGAGAGAGCCGCCTCGAGAGTGAATTCTTTTGCAGAGTCCAATATCGACGCTAGACTCATAAATAAAAGATAAAACAGATTTTTGGATGAACCCGAGCGCTAGCGAGGGTGGAGACTATCAAAAATCTTAGCAAGAATCATATATGAACGCACATATATGAACACACATATAATTATCAAGAATAAACCGATAACAAGAATCGAATAGCCTCACCAATAATCAATTGCATGTGGGTCATATCTACTCCATTACCCCAGTGTAGATGGTAGGTGTTGGTGACGCTTGTTCATTTTTGATGTATTTGTAGAATGTAGATCGTATGGAGGTGATTATTGATAGGAGATGTGGGATTATAGATTGTATGGAGTGGTATAGATTGTATGGAGTGGTGATTATTGATGGTAGGAGATGTGGGATTATTGATGGTAGGAGATGCGGGATTGTAGATTGTATGGTATCTTAGGTCGTGTATGTAGATTATTCAATCTGCTCTGGCTGGTCTATCTTGTCTCTGGCTTGACCATTGTTGACAACGTTCGTGGTGCGCAAAAAATGACTGCTGCAAAAGCCCAAATTGTGGTTTATATTTTTGCAGCCATCTGGGTTGATAATCAATGACGTCCCTAAATAAATGAAAGCTCGTGGGCACTGAAGAAAGACTCTCAACAAATTGGGATTCGTTCCTAAGAATGAGTCGAAGGATCGTGATTAGGTCTGGAGATTGCTTGAGGCAGTCTAACCAAGACTTCTTGAGGTGAAAACGATAATTCAATCATGACTGACCAGCCTTTGTGGGAGGTGATTCCTCATTGTGTTAAACTCCCAAATACCATCTTCCTCCAACTGTCTATGAGGTCAAATTATATCAAGTTACCAGACAGATTGATACAACATACAGTAAGAATATTATGGAAAGAATCTTGACGCTATGAGGATACCAATGGAAATACTGATAATTGTAGCGAGGAATACCATGAATATTGATAACAGCTAGGAATACCATGAATACTGAATTGTAGCTAGGAATACCATGAATACTGAATTGTAGCTAGGAATACCATGAATACTGAATTGTAGTTAGGAATACCATGAATACTGATATTGTAGCTAGCACCAATGAATACTGATATTGTAGCTGCACCAATCGAATTTCACTGATGTGGTGGTTTTCGCCAAGCTACCAAATCTCGTAAGAGTGAATGGAAGATATTCACACCAACCACAAAGCGCGCTTCTTTTTCCCCCCCTTCAATAATATTCAGCCTGATTTAGCTTGAATACACTTGGTGCTAGATGCACTGCTTCTAATTTTGCAGCCATCGAGGGGAAATGCGGGGTTCATGCCTATTGAGACCACGCCACGTGCAACCTATTGATCCTGAGAACATTGGCCCGCCTGAGCCTGAACAATATGCCCAACGTAGTTTTGACCTTCAAATACGCAGCCATCTTACCCCATCACAATATTTTCAAGCACCTTGGTTGTTGTTCTCTTGTGTTGTTAATTGAGTATAATTAGCCATTGTAAATGGGTATGTAGCTATTGTATGTATATAAATAGCCATTACAAGGAGATCTTGTGTAGCCATTGTATGTTGGATTGTAGACCTATTGTATGTATCATGTATATAAACTTTATGCTGAGCTCTATGTTTGTGCATCGAGAACGGGGCTATTGTACCGTTGAATTATAAGTCTGGAGAATGTGAAAGAATTTTCAGCACCCCAGTGTATCGCTTAATATGAGTCCTTTCAGTACAGGGTTATAAGGATTATCAACTGTATCTCTGGAAACAGCCTCGGTCATCATGATGATTTACCGAACACAAAAATACCTAGTTTAACATCGCCACATGCAAATTATATTGCACAATATCTGGCTCTTCATGGGCCACAAACACCGTTGCCTGTCTTTTTTGTGGTAATTGGACGGATTTATGTGAGAAACAATCAAACTGGTGTGAGCACAGAAAGAGATCACTCGATTGATGCTACCAAGACAACAAACTTACCAGACAACAATTAATTCTCGACAATAATTAATTCTCAGCATGTAAATACTTTTTAAAACGAAGTCTTTTCTAAATGTTTCCTGTACATTTCCTTCTGTAATAATCTTTGTACCTAGATCAGCAGGATCGCTCGAGATCGATCGAGGATATTATCCAATGCATGAAAAATACCACAAAATGAGTCCAATCATCATGATCGTCAAATCCTGCAGATAGCACTGCAGAGATATACGAGCATACCCACCTGTATAAACCCTGTAAAATTGTAGCCTGATCTGAGTTTCAAATGGAGGATCTTCAGGAGATCACGTGGTATTTGGAACCTTTTGTTGCTGTATTCTGCTCATACGATTCATAATGATTGCCTATTGTACTGAGCATCCTAGTATGCATGTAATACCAGTAGGCATATAATACCACTAATTGTACAAGAAAAGACCGAGAAAAGACTCAGCGAGGTCTTTTGATAAATTGCAAATGACCTTCGCTACAGTTGCTGGCTTCTAAACTGATTTCTAACCCAATAGAGGCCCAAAGGAGAACAAACCAACAGCAAAATGACCATTGCTATCGCTCAGGTTCAGATGATACTACACGGGCTAACGCACTGCCTCGCGTGGCTCGAATTAGTGAAATATTCATGGTATTCTTACATAAAGGATATAACCACATTGTACCTAAACGAATAGCTTTGACACTAAACATTTGTCCTCAGGCTTGCTCACATAGTTAGGTGATAAAACATACTAGACTGAACACATTGTCGTCGTTAATGTTGCTTTTTAATGCCTTATCTTTTTGGCTGCGAAAAGTGAGATCCCATCAAAAATACCTCGGCCTCATTCCATTATTAGCCAGTTCATTCAGCACGAGTGAGGTCTGACTTAATGCTGATTGAATACAATCTCATCCAAAATATGTCTACTTGAACTTGACTGTAATAGTGGGTCTGAATAACATGAGACTAAATAACCTGTGAATCTTCTAAGGTACTTTACTTTTCAATAGAGAAGTATCTACAAGTGTTCTTTTCATGCCACATTATCTATGTATTTCCCAGAGCATCTATGGTTCCTCTATTAACCTGGCCCATCAATTTTTCAGTACATTCTGTCCTGTCTGTCTTGTTCTCATATTCTACCCATTTCCCCTGTTCAACTCGATCAACAGATCACATTACAGAGAAAAGTTCACATTCGCTGCTGTCAATTCATTCACATCTTTTGCTATTCTCATAGTTGTGCTCTATCCCATCACTTTCGCTCAAGTCATTCACACTCTTTTTATCTCATCGCTCAAGTCTTCATACTCTTTTTATCTCAGCCCAAGCCATTTATACTCCTTTTATCTCATCTCAGTCATTATTCTTTCTTCTCTTCAACTTTGAGGCCGCAGACTTCAATCTCTTACCCATTCTCACCTCCTGGACCTCGCGCGGAAAAAACTCCTCCAAAGTAGTTTGCTTCTTCTTGTTGATATCTCTAATCAACGGAACCAAGACCTCGTCGACCTTCTCCTGGGTCCAGTTGGCGTTGTACATGAGAAACGTGCGGATCTCGTCCAAATTCGGCACACCCCACCGGAACTCGGTGCGGTCGTGGTCCACCTCTGGGTTTTTATAAGCGTCCACCACCACTCCATCTGGGAAGGAAGTGGGAAGAAAGAGTTTTCCTGAGCCAATCTTCCCAAGGAGACTCTTTTTCAACTTGGTGTCGTCGTCGGGTACCCCCATTTTGGCACTATCGAACCAGTCTTTGAACCCATGCACACCACCAAACTCAGCCAAAACCTCCATCCCGAGAACAGGGCCGATTCCGGAGATGCCCTCGGTGTAGTCACTTCCGAGCATGAGTGCCAACTCAATCATCTTGTCACGAGACAAGCCCACCTTGGACTCCACCTCCTCCATGATGTAGCATTCCACAAACTGTTTCTGGTTAAACATGTTTTTGTAAATGCGATCGCCTCCAAAAAGGAAGCAGTCGCTATCGTCGGTAATGATGCCATCGACGAGGCCCAAACGAATCAACTCCGCACACTGGGCCTCAGCCTCCATTGGAGCCGTGATGAAGGGGATTCCGAACCTGCGGAGAAGCTCCTGGACATCGTTAATCATGGTTTGGGTCACCTCGTCGGAATCACGCTTGGCTTTCTCGAGCTTTTCTCGAAGAAGCTGTTCGGAGGAGATTTTAGTGCTTGGGACAAGGTCGATGCGGAGTCTTTCTGTGAACTTTTTGTGGTCCTCTTCTTCTGAGCGAAGTTGTTCTGCTAATGAGAGTTCATCTGACTCTTCATAGACATAATCAGGAAGAAATACATGGCTTTGGGGACTTTTCGACTCATTTTGCACATTTTGCACATCTGGCACCTCTTGCACATTCTGCACATTTTGCACATTCTGCACACTCTTCACATCTTTCACCTCTTGCACATCTTGCCCATTCTTCACATCCTTCACCTCCTCCACCTCTTGTATCTCATCATCCTCGCTCAACATCTCCTTCGCCTCTGTCCAGGATATCAACCCCGCCTCCTCGTCCTCCCGGTACTTGTCGCTGGTGGTATTTACTGGGAATGTCGATGTCTGTGTGACGTCCTGGTTGAACCAGGAAGGAATGGGAAGGGGTTTAGGGGGCTCAGACTCCTGTGAAGCGGTCATGCCGGGCAGTTTGGGTGTGTAATTTTTTTTTGCAGCCAAATCAGATTCACCCTGGAAATCCAAAATTTCCAGATCGTCAGAAATAGGTTCCATTGGTTTTCCATGGGTAGGTTCCATTGGTTTTACCAGATCGTCAAAAGTAGGTTCCATTGGTTTTCCATGAGTATGTTCCGTTGGTTTCAGATCGCCATGGGTAAGTTCCATTGGTTTTACCAGATCGCCATGAGTAGGTTCTGTTGGTTTTACCAGATCGTCAAAAGAAGGTTCCATTGGTTTTACCAGATCGTCAAAGGTAGGTTCAACTGGTTGGCAACTAGGTTTGAGTTTGGATTTGAATTCACCTCCATGAGATTTGTCTGATTTCATATCTCTATGAGATTTGTCTGGCGACTTCAAATCACCTCCATGAGTGTCTGGCAAGATATGAGAATCTCCCTTTTCAACTGACGACATATCCATTGGCTCCAAAGAGCTGACTGATTCCACTTTTATATTGCCGATTTCTGGCGGTTTCTTAATAAATTGTATTGGATCGGTCATCTCTTTTTCATCGTCATCAAACCCAAACCCAAATATCGAATTACTAGGGTTTGGTTGTTGTTCCTTTGAACTCCCAAGATAAGCTCCATATATATCCTCCACCAATCTCTTGCTTCTCTGGAACTCCTCCTCGGTCTCTGGCCTTTCTTCCAACGGAACATCCTCGAAATCCGAATCAGAGTCGACTTCTGATTCTTTGGGATCTCTATGGTGGGTTGTTTCAACCTTTGGATCTCTATTTGTTTCAATTGTCTTGAGATCTCTATTATGTATTGTTTCAATTGTCTTGGGATCTCTATTATGGGATTCAACCTTTTCATTCTCTTCATCCAAATCTATTGGATTGGAGCTGTTTCCCTCGTCTAAGGATAATGTGTATCCATCGTCGTTTTTTTGCAACATGTATTTTCTGTCCTTATCACCGGCAATTCTTTTTGTGACATTGCCCACGTCCTTGTCCATGCCGGAAACAACCATCAACTTTTGGGTGTAGAAATTGCGCTTCTGGACCTGCTGTATCTGGAAGCGCGAAAAGTCCATACTATTGGGAAACACAGCCTCCAACTGCTCTTTGCGGTAGCCCATTCTCAAGCGGGACTTGAGGCGGAGATGCGAGAGAATCATATACTGTGTGGCCAACGGGAGGTCCAAGAACTCCTTGGAGTCCGGGTCCACGGTGTTGATGTCGACCCCATCGACAATATCAAAGTCTGCTCCCTCAATGTACTGTTGGTAATCTTCCGGAGTGATTATGCGGGAATCGTCCTTCTGGACACGGAATTTCGATAGCAGGGGGAGGTGGTATTCATCCTGTTTTGCAAAGGGAGCCGTGACTTTGGGCTGCTCAACCAAATCGTCGAAAAATACCGTGTCCTTGGTGGTGGTGACGCCATTGTCCTTATTGCCTTCTTTTTTCCGCTTCAACTGTTTTTGCACCTCTATAGCAAACAATTTATGGGCAATCTCCTTGATGCTTTCGGAGTGGCCCTGGCGACGCTCCCTTCTTTTCAGGATAGTTTCCCTTTTGAGAGCAGGAGCGCCTCCGTCAAATACAAATACCGGCCGTATGCCGTAATACAACAATTTGCATATTCGCCGGAAAAAGCCCACGATATGCGCATGGGGTAGTGTGTTTCCGTCGGCATCTCTCACGGCCTTGAGAAACTGGTAGATCCAGATAGATGCGTCCACCGCAAGCCGTTTGCGTGAGAGCGCATCAAGGCGCACGGGATGCGCTGTGGGTCCAAGTATATCCCAGAGTGAATTAACACCCATAAAAAAAAGACCAAAAATAATAGCAATCAACATGAATTTCCTTAAAGTTGCATTCGAACAATACTCGCTTCGCTCGTATTGTGAGATGCATTTGAATTGCACGTCTGGGAATTTCTTGGTACTGAGACCTGACGATGAGTATCTAAAATTTACAAATTGAAATGTCAGTCTGGTAGGAGAAATTGTTGGATAATCTAGCGAGAAGTGTGATAAATGTTTATCTAGCGAGAAATGTGAAATTTTTATCTAGCGAGAAGTGTGATAAATCTTTACCTAGCGAGAAATGTTGGATAATCTAGCGAGAAATGTTTGGATAAATTTTCAATCTAGTGATAAATGTTTGGATGAATGTTTATCTAGCGAGAAATGTGAAATTTTTATCTAGCGAGAAATGCTGGGATAAATTTTCAATCTAGTGATAAATGGTTGGATAAATGTTTATCTAGCGAGAAATGTAATAAATTTTCATCTAGCGAGAAATGCTGGGATAAATTTTCAATCTAGTGATAAATGGTTGGATAAATGTTTATCTAGCGAGAAATGTGATAAATTTTCATCTAGCGAGAAATGCTGGGATAAATTTTCAATCTAGTGATAAATGGTTGGATAAATGTTTATCTAGCGAGAAATGTAATAAATTTTCATCTAGCGAGAAATGCTGGGATAAATTTTCAATCTAGTGATAAATGTTTGGATAAATTTTTATCTAGCGAGAAATGTGAAATTTTTATCTAGCGAGAAATGTTGGATAATCTAGCGAGAAATGCTTGGATAAATTTTTTCTCTAGCGAGTAATGTTGGATAAATTTTTATCTAGCGAGAAATGTTTTACTGAACTACTCACAATATTCACCAAAGCTCTTATACTCTTGCTCAGATCCTGTCTCTCTATCAAGAAATCCAGAAAAACAAGACTCTCAGCCTATCCTGCCTTATTTATTTCTTGATATATTCATGACAGATCCTGATTGCTTTAACGACTCTCCGTATACGCTACCGAGTGAAGCGAGGTGTGTATTTCAGATCAAAAGGATCGGTTGATGACACTTGTAGAAACGCCCTTCATAAAACGTCGCGTCATGACTACTGACATAGTGCAGTACCTCGGCTGAGCTACCTGATTTTATTCATTTTCAACAAATCTCCAAGTCTAGTCATGTTTATGGATCATTTAGCTTGGTTTCAATAAGATACAAGGGCTGTCTGTATGTGCGTACATTCTCATATTTACTTTTTATCTTGTATCTTTTTTTATGGATTCTTGGCAGGATACCCCACATTTTCCCATATTCCCACATTAATTAATTATTCATTATTCCCACATTAATTAATTAATCCCATATCCTTATGGACTTTTCCTCCCGCAGAAGCACCGTTTACTCTACCCAAGGCATTGTATCGTCGAGCCAGCCACTTGCGAACCAGGCGGGCGCGCAGATCCTTGCCCAAGGCGGAAACTGTGTCGACGCCGCTATCGCAGTGTCTGCAGCACTCTGCGTCACCGAACCGGCGTCCACTGGAATTGGCGGGGACTGTTTTGCCTTGTACTACACCAACAAAACAGTGCTTGGGATCAACGGATCAGGCCGTGCGGCTGCTGCTCTTGACGTGGACTACGTGCAGGAAATGCACCCTGGATGCAAGCGCATTCCCTTCACTTCGGTTCTTGGGACAACTGTTCCTGGGGCCATTTCCGGCTGGTACGAGGCCTATAGCGCGTGGGGCTCCAAAAAAGTGACTTTTGCGCAGATCTTGGCCCCGGCTATCTCTTTGGCACAACACGGGTTTCCTGTGTCGCACGTGGCTCTGGTTTTATGGACCAATCTGTATGAAAAGTTGATGGAGCAGGAAAAGTTGATGAAAAACAAGTTACTGTCTGAAAAATTGGAGCAGAAGTTACTGTCTGAAAAGTTGAAGCAGGAAAAGTTACTGTCTGAAAAGTTGAAGCAGGATAAGTCTGAGTTGGATGTGTCTGAAAAATCCAACCCCTTTTTGGTTCCCTTCAAAAACGGGTCTGTGCAAGAAGGAACACTTGTATTCAATCGTCCCTTTGCCAAAGCACTCTCTCTAATTGCCGAAAGAGGCCCCAGTGCCTTTTACAGCGGCCCCATTGCCGAGGCAATCGTCTCCACTACCAGTGCTCTCGGACACAAATTGGAAATGTCTGACCTCAATAACCACACCTCCTCTCACGTAGACCCAATTTCGTACAATTTCCAGGGATACGATGTGTGGGAAATCCCCCCAAATGGCCACGGATTGGTTGCGCTAGTTGCGTTGGGCGTAATTCAAACCCTCCACGAGCAGGGCAAAATCGATTTGTACAAAATGCAGAGAAATTCCCCCGAATACCTCCATTTGCTCATTGAAGCGTGCAAGATCGGGTTCCACGATTCAGACCACCACGTGGCCGATATGGAGCACCACCAGGTTGATCTAGAGTATGTTCTTGGAAAAGAGCACCTTGCGAAAAAAGCAGCCTTGTTTTCTCCAGACAAAATCATTGGCAGTGACGTCATCGCGGAGCCGGTCCCGGACCCGAAATTCGCCTGCGACACCGTGTACTTGGCTGTCTCAGACTCCAACGGAGAACTGTGTCTGTTTATCAATTCTGTTTACGAGTCGTTTGGAAATGGAATCGTGGTTCCAGAATACGGATTTGCTCTCCAGAACCGGGGCTCCAATTTCAATCTCACCCACGGACAGCCCAATTGCTTGAAGGGGGGTAAAAGACCGTACCATACCATCATTCCAGGCATGATTACGAAAAATGGCGAGATGTTTGCTGCTTTTGGAAACATGGGCGGCTTTGCACAACCCGTGTGCCATGTCCAGCATGTGCTCAACCTAATTGTCTTTGGCCTTGATCCCCAGCAGTCCGTGGACTCTCCCAGATTTGTCCTCATGGCCGATAAGCCAGAAACTGATAGGGGGAGAGGCGGCAATGGACCGGTGAGTACCCCGGTGACGATCGTGGCTTTGGAGGGCACTTTAGAAGAGTCTTGTGGCTATTTGAGGGCTTTGGGGCACGAGGTGGTGTATTTAGAGGGCGAGGAACGGTCCACTTTTGGCAGAGCGCAAATCATTACCAGGAGGGAAGAAGAGGGTGGTTTTGTTTATGCTGGGGGGAGCGATCCAAGGGGAGATGGCGCCAGTATTCCGTTCACATAGCTTAACATATCGAGCGTAGCGAGATATGTTAGATGTGAGATATGAGATGTTAGATGTGAGATATGTAGATGTGAGATATGAGATGTTAGATGTGAGATATGAGATGTGAGCGTAGAGATATGTGTGTGAGATGTGAGCATAGCGACAATTGACCGCAGATTGTTCCGCATTTCACTCCCCTCAATTGTTCCTACTTCTCACCAGTTGTAGTATTTTCGCTTGACCCTGCTTATAATACTAAACTGTCATGAAAACTGCAAATGATTAGCTGCAATGCTATCGAGCTGCGAATGTGCGGATGTCCTAAAGGCTGGTTATTCTTTAAGTCTATGGCACAAGTAGGCCAAAATGAGACTATATTCAGTGGGAGAATTAAAGCAGTGAGCGAAGCGAGCCGCTTAAAATGCATAGTAAATTTCGCTCACTGCTTAAAATGCATAGTAAATGTGTGTGTGAGTGTGAGATATGAGATATGAGATATGTAAGAGTAGCTCTTCTCAGTTTATTTGTAACTTTTCGCAGATAGAGTCAGAATGCTCATTCGGCGCAGCCAGCATGCTGGTAGACTATGCTAGGTGTGTTATTATGCATGGCCAACTAAAAAGTATGTTGCAAAGTGTATCCACAAGAACAAAATACAAAGAATACAAAGCAAGAATAAAGCAAGAATAAAGCAAGAATAAAGCAAGAATAGAAAGGAGAATACAAAGGAAGTAGAAAGCAAGAATAGAAAGGAAGTAGAAAGGAGAATAGAAAGGAAGTAGAAAGGAAGAATATCTTTTTGGGTCTTCGTGACAGTAGAATAGAAAATAGTCATGTTCGCATGTTTAGTATAAATTAACGGCATACCCATACATGAAAAATTTCCACCAACATAACATGTTGAACCTG
Source organism: Kodamaea anthophila (assembly GCA_015708815.1). Taxonomy (NCBI): domain Eukaryota; kingdom Fungi; phylum Ascomycota; class Pichiomycetes; order Serinales; family Debaryomycetaceae; genus Kodamaea; species Kodamaea anthophila. Next base: position 95,889 of record JACFYR010000039.1, on the reverse strand, counting down.
AAAACATACCACAATGCTCATAATATCCTCACGGTGGAAGCAGAATGATACTACAACAATCTTCCCTCTATCTTCTTCTATCTTCCCTCTATCTTCTTCTACTATTTCTCTTCTTCTGTCTTCTTCTTTCTTCTTCTTCTTCTTCTAGTATTTCTTGGTGATACAGTAGTGCATATGCCGCGCAAATTTAAAAGGCAATGTATCTCTATTCTACACCTAAATTGGCATCAAAATTAATCTCATTTCCTAAATCGACATATTAGCTTTTTAAGTTGTCCAAAATATAATGGCGCGATACGAATACAGCCTCAAAAAATGTTCCTAGCCACTTCAGACTGAACAGCGTCTTAGAACAGTCTTGTAAGACTTCTGGACCTCTAGCCTTCAGACCCAAGTCCTCGCGTCTTCAAGTCTGTTTATGCGCAGAGCTTATTCTTGTGCTTATTTCTGACGAGAGTTTAACATGCCAGATATATTGCCATCTAGAATCATCAAAGACTTTTAGTCCTGCACCGGGATAAGACCTAGACGCGTGTACGCATGCACACCTACGCCATGAACCTGGAAATGACCATATACAGAATATACAGCTGCGTGTATGAATGCAGATGGTTACCACTGAAGACACAGTATTATTAAGAGCACGCGACAAACGGGCATTAAGGAGCTTGGTAAATGAACCGTAGCATTTAGCCATTATTTTCAGCACTGACTATTACTCTGGTAATGTGGGTCTTATCTGCAGGATCGTCTCTAAAAATGCAACAAGTTTCAAATAGTTGAAAAATGATCAATTTTTCAGGTTCTTTTTTTTAGAATTGAGCGAAGCGAAATTCTTCTGTTCTCTAGGTTCATTTTTTAGTAGTCTCATAGCGATCGTGTAGGATATGAAAGCCTGAAGAATTAGCGAAGCGAGATTCTGATAAAGAGAGAGACTTTCCATTCACTCAATTTACTGTTCTCTTATTGATAAGTGAATGAGAGTTTCCCTTGCTCATTCTTCTGTCTCTTATTGATAAGTGAATGAGAGAGAATTCACTTGCTCATTCTTCTGTAGTATGAAAGCCCGTTCTGACAATAGCCAGTGAAATCCCTGTAACGGTGATTCTCAGCCTCCCAATGACAGATATAAGGAGTTCTTGAATGTATACCACTAAATCAAGATTACACTTGAATGTTGATAATTGATCACTAGTCAGTGCCTCGACTAGAATAATCATGAAGCTAAGCTAATAAGCTTTAAAGCTCATATAACAAGCTTACGTAATCAACAAGCTTACATAATCATCACAAACAAGAACATACAAAGCTTACATAATCATCATAACAAGCACATAACAAAGCTTACCTAATCAGCACTTACATAAGCTTGCTTATGTAAGTATGCTTACATGATCACTCGACACCCCTCTCGGATATCTAAAGAGTGACCCTGAACGTGCATCCAGATTGGCTATCCCGTGGATCTCAATGACTTACCTCACAATACACTTACCCTAAGAGTCTAAAACACACTTACGGCCATACACTTGTAATACTACAAAACGCCTTAACTATCGTTGGGAGGACTAAAAATACATGCCCCCACTCATATGGGGCTATCTGCAGGAATGGTACGAAACAAACCACACCATACTGCTTAATGCCTGTCGGTCCATAACAATGCCAACTCAACAAACTCCCAACCCGGACAGTACTTTCCACAATGGCGGTAAGTCCGGCCATTTTTGTTGGTGCCGAGAAAAAAACGTTGGCTGATTCGGACTTTTCACGGCACCACCGAAGAAAGAATAAGTGGGGCTGCGAGAATCTCGAGGAATAGATGGGATAATAGATAGTGGGATAATAGATAGGGGGATAATAGATAGGGGGATAATAGATAGGGGGATAATAGATAGAGGGATGAATAGAAAGATATGTGGAGGACTAGGATAGTGAATAGATGGATAAGTGAATACATGGATAAGTGAATAGATGGATAAGTGAATAGATAGAGACTAGGGGAGCGACTAGGTTTGATGAAACTGGAGTGGGAATGGCAAGATACTGACGCTTGGCACCTATCCTTTTATCCTCTCGTAGTTCATGTACCCCACACTCGGACTTTAGAGAGCGATGGCCCCACAATTTTTTTTTATATAAGAGCAACAAGTTGAGACATTTCCCAAGTATGAGCGCGCCCATTCAGGAAGTTAGCGAAAAGCCCGTGGAAAGGATCCACCACGATGACGAGTACATCACCTTTGGCAACGAGAGATATCTCAAGTCCGAATTGGTGCAGGCATTCGGAGGTACGCTTACAGCGGGGCTTTCACCTCCAAGCAAGTTTGAGTTTGGTAACCCGGCCCCATTGGGTCTTTCGGGGTTTGCATTGACCACGTTTGTGCTCAGCTTGATCAACTTGGAGACAAGAGGCGTCACCATTCCCAACGTGGTTGTTGGTTTGGCGTACTTTTACGGGGGTTTGGCCCAGCTCATTGCTGGTGTCATGGAAATTGCTCTTGGAAACCTGTTTGGTTCCGTAGCACTCTGTAGCTACGGTGGGTTCTGGCTTGGATATGCTGCTATTTTGACCCCCAGTTTCGGGATTGGGGCTGCGTTTGAGGCCGCGGGCCAGGATGATTTGATGCCCAAGGCCTTGGGAATATACCTCATTGCGTGGTTCATCTTTACGTTTTTCCTCATGATTATGACAATGAAGTCAACGGTGGCATTTTTCAGTGTGTTTTTCTTCTTGACCTGGACCTTCCTATTATTGGCCTTGGGCGAGTTTTGCTCGAGTGTGGGGTGCAAAAAGGCAGGCGGTGCGTTGGGATTGATTACCGCTTTTGCAGCCTGGTACAATGCCTACGCAGGTATCGCCAATCCTCAAAATAGTTACCTTCCGGTCAAGGTCTGCCACCTCCCAGACTTGCAGGATAAGTCCAAGGCGGTGTAGTATTTATTCTAATGATTATAAGCTGTATTATGTAGTTACCTCGAATGAGAGGTGAAATCATGACGAGCATAAGCTCGACAGTATGTAATTCACCTCGAGTAGGGTGAAATCATGACTAGGCATAAATAGATTCGGACATATTATGTAATCACAGTGATTATGTAACTCGGACAAGTATTATGTAACCCGACAAGCGATTACGTAAGCAACCTTGGACAAGCGATTACGTAATTGGTAGTGCAAAATTATAAATAATTACGTACAGATCTGAGCTATAAATATCACAAAGCATTCTATTGGTTAATGCTACAATAAAGCTCATGCTAGCTAACACGGAACTCATACAATAACGATAAACTCCTAATTCTATGCATGGTAGTCTCTGAATATATGCAATAGTCTACAGGTATAATTTGTAGTGTCTGACTAACAGGTATGAATAGTCTAACAGGTATAATTTGTAGTGTCTGACTAACAATGAAATAGGGAGCTCTGAGCTGCTATACTGGGTAGCTGGTTACGAATTAAGACTATTTGGATAAATTAACGCGTTACGTAAAAACCTCTTATATAACTAATTTGGGAGAACCATAACCTTTAAACTTTCTAATTTAAGTCTGTACATGCGGAACCCGTAGAAAGCACTTAAAACCTTAATACAGGACCCTTCCTGGCTGAAAATTCATCTGTGGGGCAGCTTAAATTACTAATAAGCTTTGTGTCGGTCTCAAAAGTTAAAATGAGTTATTAGCGAAGAGGAGAGTATGGCAGAAGGGGATACAGCTAAAGGTGATCCTAGAATTTCTGTGACTTCTAAGTTCTGTGGCTTCTAAGTTCCGTGATTGTTATTTCTGTGATTCTAACTTCTGTTATTCTGATTCTTATGCATATGAGCGTGGCCATGCGTGTACGTCAACACGTGAGGTGGGTAATCCATATTCATACTAATCTCGTGCATGACACAATACACCGATTGGCCCAAAAGTTTGGCTTGCTTATGCTCGAGGGCTAAGTGGACCCAACGTGCTCCCAACCATGGAAAACTATTATCTCTGCAAGCCCACCACGCCAGAATTAGCGGCTCCCCGCATGCTGTGGGATGAGAATGGGGCCACGCAGCATAACGGGAGTGCGGCCGCTTGGCCGGCGTCTTTTGCAGCCTGGGCTTACGTAAGAGACGTATGGAACATTCGACGCGACGCTGCCAAAAAACAAGGCTTCTACAATAGGCTAAATATTATACGAAAATTCACGCGCCCACTAGCAGGTATGCTTCAGGGGGTATGCCCAGCACAGGTTTACATCAGCGACACAAGGCGTGCTATTGTGCTGGCTGGAATCCTTTGCAGAAGCCCGACGTACCTGGATCTCAGAGATACGTAATACATGGCCCAAAAAGCATTCTGTTGCCCACTTGTGTGGCCATGCACCGTGGATTATTTTGCGAAATTAGCTTTCAGAAAAGCCTAAGGATCCGTGGATTGCTCTCTTGATCTAGCCTGGACTCGTTCCATCTCGCCTGATTCTTGTCGCGAATCTAGCCTCGCCAAAAGGTGTGCCAGGTGGTAAGAGGCTAAGGCACGTGGTTTCAGGCACCTGATATCTCGCCCAGTTACGAGACGCAAGATGGTGCCCTCTTTTTTTGTGCTTTGATGCCTATCTGCCCTTGCGTAGAATAGTAAGGCGGCATCAATGATAACATGAAATAATACAGGGAAAGGTTAACAGCAGGAATCCTCCTCATAATACAGGGAAAAGGTTAAGACAGCATGAATACCTCATGACTTAGAGAAAATTGATTATTTATAGAAAATTGATTATTCATTTCGGATCGCTTTTGGTAGAACCCTTTAGAAACGATTATTCATTTCAGACCGCTTTTGGTAGAGCTCTTCAGGAACGCACAATACTGTGACAAAGTCAGGACCGAGAACACAATCAGGCCTATCCAGCCCGCCTCGACCCCAGAAAATACAACTGGGACCTCTTGGCAATTGAACAGCATGCATAGATGGCAGCGAGCCACATAGGGCATAGCCTGATAATTAATAATTCCTTAAGTGGTACTGTATAGCATTTTCTCTATTATACAGTATCGCTAATGAACTGTGTTGGTGAAGATCCCTTGTAGTATATTAAATGGATTACCCTACTCAATGCAGCTATGCTATAGAATATCGCTAAATTCACTGTATAATCTAGTTTCAGTCATGGGGTTTGCTTACCTACAGCTATGCCTTTAGAATATCGCTAAATTCACTGTATAATCTAGTTTCAGTCAATGGTCTGTACCCTCATTTTTACAAGTATCGCAATGCACTATCAGTCAATGGTACTGTGCAGCTATGCCTTTAAAATATCGCTAAATTCCCTGTATTGGTGAAGATCCCTTTGTAGTATTAATTACCCTCCCCATAATTAAGCTATGCCTTTAGAATATCGCTACAATTCACTGTATTCGTGAAAATCTAGTTTCAGTCAATGGTACTGTGTCACCTACTGCGCTATGCCTTCTAAAATATCGCTACAATTCACTGTATTGGTAAAAGTCTAGTATTAAGTCCTTTGCCATCTACTATAATACAGCCATGCCTTAAGAATATCGCTAATTCACTGTAGTGAAAATCTAGTATTCAGTCATGGTACTGTGTCACCTACTGCTATCGCTCACTGTTGATGACGAGTCCTATGGTGTCTAATGTTTCAGCATGTGTGACTCTTCATAACCATAATATTCTAGATATCAGACTTATCCTTCTGCTTGACTGACGTAATCAGTATTAGCAATACACATTTTTTCCAAATTTCCCCACATCTCATAATGCTTCTACAGCCTTCTCTCTACAGCCTTCTCTACAGCCTTCCTCTACAGCCTTCTCTCTAGCCTTCTCTCTAGCCTTCTCTCTAGCCTTCTCTCTAGCCTTCTCTCTAGCCTTCTCTCTAGCCTTCTCTACAGCCTCTAGACAAACACTTTATTAACCTTGTCATACAAATCGAGGGCATTTTCGAAACATACGATTTCGCGCACAAAGCGGGCGAAATTGCCGTGGAGGCTGCTTTTCGGCATCCCCAAGTCGTCCGGGCACACCAACAACAAGTCTGGCTTCAAATTGCGGACCGTGTGGATGTATCCCTGTGTGTTTTCGCACTGGAGCAATTTGTAGTTTTTCTCCGACAACAACTTGGCATTGAGCTCGTTGGTGAGGTCCGCGGTCTCGATGTCGGGCGGAAGAATGAAGACAACCTTGTCGGTGCTCACCAACATATCGTGGAGGGGGAGATTTGAGTTCAAGACCAGCCACGATAACGTCAAGGCGATGCGTTTCCCGGCGTATTTCTTGTTCACGGCTTGGTACGTGTGGTCCAGTGGTTCCTCCTCGGCATAGAGGCGGCTGTAGACCGTATAGGCACCCGAGGCAATGGCAGCAAGCGCCAATGCCACAAGGAGCCTGGGGTTTTTCTTGCGGGCCATGAAAAAAGAAGGATCAGTATGAAAGAGTATGAAAGAGTATGAAAGAGTATGAAAAAGTATCAAAAAGTATAAGAGGATAGAGTATCTAGAATTAAGGTCGTGTATAGTTCATAAGTCATAATCCTTAATCCAGTCATAATCCTTAATCCTCATAATCCTTAATCCAGTCATATCCTTAATCCTCATAATCCTTCCAGTCAATCCTTATCCAGTCATATCCATTCATATTTCTCTCTCAGATATGCATCATGCTACGATTGCTGCGTGGCAATGGTGACTGGATGGGCTGTTCCGGCAGTTGATGCAACATACGATCGGATGATGCTTATGTAAGGCTGATATACCAAAATGCATATCGATCAACATGTGAATCGATTCAAGAGGTAGATGTGGGGAGTAGATGTGAGGATGTATGAGGAGTAGATATGAGGAGTAGATATGAGGGTGTATGAGGTGTAGATGGCCCAGATCCTCTCATACGCTATTCTATTCAGCTACACTCGCTCACTCTCTCACTCTCACTCACTCCTCGCTACGCTCGTCGTTCACACACTCCCCGCTAGCTCGTCGTTCACACACTCCTCGTAGCTCGTCGTTCACTTGGTGTGATGTGACGTGATGGTGCATAGGCAAGTGTAATTAGCCGTGTACATAGGCATTTGCACAGAAGCGCTTCGATCACTCCAGGCTTACGGAAGAGGGAATATTTTTCCACCCGGAATAAGCTGCACAAGAAGCAAAATGGATAGTCATTATTCCGGTCCCAGAACGAGATAGACAGGATAGACTGACTAATGGAACTTAAGGAGACTGACTAATGGAACTTAAGGAGACTGACTAATGGAATTTAAGGATAGACTGACTAATGGGAGTTAAGGGTAAACTGACTATGGATGGACTTTAGACTGACTATGGATGGACTTTAGACTGACCGAGGATAGATGAATGAATATACAGAACGACTAAACTGGATAATACAGGATGGAAATTTCATGAAAAGAAATGTGGATCAGGGTGCTATTTATGGCAAAAGAGGAAGTTTAATTGGAATGAATAGTCTGTAGGTAAATGTAGAGGTAGACGTATACTGTATACTGCTCATTGATTGCATCATTGCCAATCCATAGGCTATCTTATCCTGCTCTCACCTATCCTGCTCTCATCTATCCCTTTCACCTATCCCTTTCACCTATCCTGCTCTCACCTATCCTGCTCTGCTTTTTCATCCTCTATTTTGTTTACCCCATTTGGAGATAATTAAGGTTGAAGTTTAAATCCATTCTAGTCCGTTTTTTACATGGAATGGAGTTCATGCGTACGCCTGATCAGAGAGCGGAATGTCGCGCATTCCAAGCTTAGTAAATCACGTCACGTTGTGTCATGTCAACGAATATGCAGGAACGAGACAAGCAGGCCAACGGTGATCGAAGCTGATGAGAGCTGATAGGTTATTCTGAAGATAACAGTGGAATAGAGAGAGGTGATACAGCGAGAGGTGACAGAGAGAGGTGGGAATGTAAAGTGGGAATAGATAATAGAGAGAGGTGGGAATGAATAGAACAGAGAGTAGACTCTATGAATAGAACAGAGTAGACTCTATGAATAACAGAGTAGACTATGAATAATACAGAGTAGACTCTATGAATAGAACAGAGTAGACTCTATGAATAACAGAGTAGACTCTATGAATAATACAGAGTAGACTCTATGAATAACAGAGTAGACTATGAATAATACAAAGTAGACTCTATGAATAACAGAGTAGACTATGAATAATACAGAGTAGACTCTATGAATAACAGAGTAGACTATGAATGATACAGAGAGAGGTGTAATAATACAGAGTAGACTCTATGAATACAGAGTAGACTCTATGAATACAGAGTAGACTCTATGAATACACTGATATTCACTAACACTGGCGTGATCACAGTTGATTTGTACATTTTTCACTACACATTGATGACACTGCCAAGATATGGTTACGTCAATTACCATCATCGCCAACCAGCATGGATCTCGCATATGTATGACCTCTGCGTATCTGTATAACCATTTTCGGTGAAATTCATTCCATTGTATTGCTATTTTCGGTGAAAACGCACTCAGACTCAATGATGCCCATCTAGGCAGGATATGGCAATGTAGCCATACACCCAATAAAGTATATCTGATTAAGAAAATGGGTTCATTAATCCAGCAATACGAAAATGAGCTGTGAAAAGTATTCAGGTTGCTACATTGGTAGAGTAGTATATGGCTACGTATTGGCTATGTCAGACTGTCATACAGACTAGTACTAGTCATAGAGACTAGTAAAAAACAGACTGAGAGTACCTAAGTATATACATCGGCATACATTGAGGACTGTACTCAGAATATTCACTAAGGACTGTACTCAGAATATTCTAAATACCTGGGCCTCAGTAGGCAGAGACTAAATGAACTCAGTGTTTAGCCACTGAGTCTCAGACTAGTTCCAACACCACACTGAGTAAACTCAGTGTGGGTAGTGTGGTATGTTCCCATCAAGCGAACCATTTCAGCATCATACCTAATGGATTATAAGACGGTATTTATCTCCTTCGGGCCATTTTTGCTTGGCTAAACGGACATCAGCTTCGCTGGTAATCCCAAAGTAATATGTAATAGTTTGAAAGGATAATTTTTTCCGATGAGAAGTAGGGATGCGCATGTGACGTCACGTGCATCACGTGACCCAGTAAAACATATGAGATTTCCACTACACGCTCCCCTCTCTTTCCTCTTCTATCCTCATTCTCCCCACTCTTCTCATTCCACCCTAAGGCGCCAAGGGTGCCTAAGCCGGTTCTGTTTGTACCACATTTAGCCGACACACCACTTTGTGGCGGTCAAAAAATAAAAGTCGCACAAAACGGTCTTATCACTGAGCATGTACCACAGACAATATAGGCATGAGGATTTTTTTCTTTTTCCGCCCCGAATATGAGGCAAGCCTAATCGTGGGTTGATCGGTATGCCAAGGTTTATTTTTTAACTTTATTATCGATACATCGTTTTTTGTATGTGGCACAAAGGCTGTGGGCTCCTCCATGATGGACAATAGCATTGGTGGCCCGGCCAGAGCGCTGCCCCACAGGCGTAGGCTTTGTGGCTTGGCTGCATTCGGCAAGTTGGTATGCACATAACCCCTTTCAAAAAAAAAGCAGCCATTCACTCCAAATTCCTTAAAACTAGCATGGACCCACAAATTTGAAAAAGGTTTCATCCACTCGCATCCAGCTCCGCTGCCACACTCCTTTGCATTTCGTACCACGTACGCATCCACAGCATCAGCATTACAGTACAGTCAGTCCTAGCACTAGGCGACAGTACAAGACGACAGCATACACCTAGACAATACCCGTCCCAACGTGCACCTCATACAAGTTATTGAAAGGAGCCTTGGAGACCCCTGACAGACCACCTGACAGAGTATCAATCAGACTATCAAACACTGATACACTATCAGACACTGATACAGACTATCACTGAATATCTACTGAATATCTACTGATTATCAGACTGAACATCTACTGAATATCAGACTGAACATCTACTGATTATCTACTGAATATCAGACTGAACATCTACTGAATATCAGACTCTGAATACCAGACAGTGAATATCTACTGAATACAGACTCTGATATCTACTCTGAATACCACTGAATCAGAATCAGACTACTCAGACTCAGACTACTGATCACCGAATATCCTGAATATTCTGAATATCCACTGAATATCAGACAGACTATTTGCGTCTTTGTTCTTTGTTCTTTCTTGTCTAGTATGAGCATTGCTGACTCACCCAACCTGTCCTTTGAGACCGAGGACACCATCAAAATGAACTCCAGCATCATCTCGTCCCCCCCCAATGGCCCTGGGTTCGCACTCGACCAGTACTACGAGCACAACGTGTCGTTTGCGCCTCCTCCGGCCATTCATACCGGCAGCACACCCTCATCATTTCTGTCTGCATCGCCTCCGTCGAGCCAAACACACACGTCCACCACCACGCTCCAGCAGCAGTATCTTGGGAACGACTACTCGCTTCCCAACTCGCTGTATTACAGCATTTTCTCCAACAGCCAGGCCATGAATTCAGTCAACTCTCTCCACGACTTGAAGGAAGATGTGCTCCACACCGACTTGATGTACAATTTGCAGGAGTTTGAGATGAACCCCAGTCTAGACAGCATTCCAGACACAATGTACGGCGACAATTTCGGGGTCCCCGCGAGTATCTCTGCCAATGCCTCGGCCTACGACTTGCACTACAAGGAAGAGCCCGTGCACGACCACGTGCCGTTGGCTGAATACGAGCAGTATGCGATGCCGTTTGAGGAGTTTCGCCCGCCGCCCATCATTCTGCTCAAAAACATGCCGTTTTCCAACTCGTCGCCCAACCTCGGAATGCACAAGATTAGCAAGAAACCGAGTCTCAATTTGGGCGGAGTGAAGAAGTCGCTCCTCGACACGTCTTCTCCTCAGCAGCGCCTCAAGTATAAGACGTTGGACCTCCATCTGCCGACCCGAAGTGCATCTGGGTCGTCATACTCGTCTGACTCGGCCATGCCGCCATTAAACACGTTTCGGCACAACCTGGAGATGTACCCGTATTATGATACACCGCGTAGAAAGGCCCTGGTTGATAAACAGCTCCACATGCAGCAGCTCCAGCAGGTCCAGTTCCAGCAGTTCCAGCAGCCCCCTCGTAGAATGAGCGACGAAACAAAGCCGAAAAAGTACACCCGCAGGCGTCTTTTGCCAAGGAGCAAGAATGGGTGCTGGATCTGCAGAATCAAGCACTTGAAGTGCGATGAAAAACGGCCCATTTGCAGTAGTTGTCTGAAGTTTGGAATCGAGTGTGATTATAGTCCAACAAAACCAGATTATGTGGTTGATAAGACGTTGAGGAAGGAGAAGTTGTTGACGATTAGTTTGTTGAGGAAGCAGAAGAGTGCGATAAAGAAGGGGGGGGAGAGGCTTCAGAATGTGATAAGAGATCAGTGAGCGAGCGAATTTCAGTGAGCGAAGCGAACTGAAATTTGGCTTGCTCACTGAAATCAACTAATGAGAATGCTTTCGAAGAACTGAAGTTTACATTCGCTGTATACTTCAGAGCGAGCGAATTTCAGTGAGCGAAGCGAACTGAAATTCAACTAACCTCGCTCACTGACCAAAGACTTCGAAGAACTGAACTTTAACACTCGCTCTATACTTCAGAGCGAGCGAATTCAGTTCGCTTCGCTCACTGAATTTTGCTAACTTCTCTCACTTCGCGCTCCATCCTCCTCACCACATACTACATGTGGGTTTGTTCACATTGTTTGACACTTCTGCATCCTGTCTCGTTGCTTTCTTCGTCGCCGGCCCACCTTGTGAAGTGTGCTGGCCGGCCCCGCTCGTCGGGCTTGCATCCACACTATGTGTGTTATATGTTTACCGGATATTAAATAAAGATAAGAGTGTTGTAGGCTTTCGAGCGTACTTTCGAGCAGTACTTTCGAGCGTAGCGAGAAAGTACTCCGCTCGAAAGTACATCGAAAGTATAATCCCTTGGAAGAATAAGTCAATTCCTCGAAAGTACAATAAGTACAATCCCTTGAAAGTAAGTCAATCCCTCGAAAGTTCATTTCCTCGGGAGTACAATAAGTCATTCCCCGGAAGTACAATAAGTCAATCCCCCGGAAGTACAATAAGACAATCCTTCGAAATGACAATCCTTCGAAATGAAAATCCCATCGGAGTACATCAAGTCAATCCCTTGAAAGTGATCCCTCGAAAGTAATCCCTGAAAGTAGTCCCTTGAGTAATCCCCCGAAAGTACAATATTCTCGAAGTTCAATTGTCTGATCGTCACTCCTCGCCCATGTCCATATATCTCCATCAAATTGGATCCATGACCAAATCATCTAAGTAAGACATGTGCAGATTATTAATGGTTCTCATGGTATTTATCTGTTTATATCGTGGTTGTACCCATGTATTTTCATCTGTTTTATATGATGGTTAATTTGTTGTTGTACCCATGTATTTTCATCTTGTTATATCGTGGTTATTGTTCATATTTGTTGTTCGTGTTTATATCATGGTTATTTGTTCATCTTTGATATTCATGGTATTTCGATCTGTTTATACCATGGTTATTTGTTCATATGTGTTGCTCATGGTATTTCATCTGTTTATATCATGGCAATTGTTCATATTTGCTGTTCTTGGTCTTGTCTTGTCTTGTCATCTTGTCCTATCATTTATGGTTTGTTCATCTTGATATGATTTTTCCTACCTATTTTATGGCTGCAAATGTAGTGTAAACACTGAATTCAGAGACTGGTTGACTGGCTTAATATGACTGCTTTAATATCTGGTTTAATATCTGGTTGATTAGTATCTGGTTGATTAGTATCTGTTGTCCAGTATCTGGTTAATTGTATCCTGTTGATTAGTATCTGGTTAATTGTATCCTGTTGATAGTATCTGGTTAATTGTATCCTGTTGATAGTATCTGGTTAATTGTACCCTGTTGATAGTATCTGGTTAATTGTGTCCTGTTGATTGGTATCCGGTTAATTGTATCCTGTTGATAGTATCTGGTTAATTGTGTCCTGTTGATTAGTATCCGGTTAATTGTATCCTGTTTCTCAGTACTGTTTCTCAGTACTGTTTCCAGTTTTCCTGTCTGTTCATGTGCTCTTGTCTGTACCATCAGCGGCTCCATTCCTTCCGTGTCCATATTTTATAGAGCATCTTATTTTTGCAGCCAGAGGTGCTCTTATACCACGATCGTCGTCTATCTTTGCCTAGGAACACATCGTCTATTATTACCTATAAAATACCCCGGGCGACAATGGTAACGGCTGAGAATGCCTGCGAAGGTGTCAAACCAAGCACCAGCACACCGCCAGGACGCTCGACCCCACCTTCGTATTGGCACAAACCGCTCTGTGCCACCATTGGTATGTTCTCCCAACGTATGTGCCTAGACGATATCATAGACGAGTCTAGACGAAGAGGCTGCAAAAAATGTTCCCGATTTGACCATTAAGCGAGATCGTCAAGACAAAAGAGAGAAAAAGAGAGAAAAAGAGAGAAAAAGAGAGGGTAGGAGTAAATGAAAGAGAAGCTGAAGATGTTTTCTAGTATCTTTCTAGTACCTAATGATCAGGACTACCAGAACTAAGAACATGGGGAGAAAATGAGAGAAAATGAGAGAAATGAGAAAAAATGAGGAGAGAAATGGGGAGAAATAGATGGACAAAAAGATGGATAGATAGATAGAGGATAGATAGAGGATAGATAGAGGAGATAGATAGATAGATAGAGGATAGATAGAGGAGATAGAGGATACATCCCTACATAGACACTGTGTGCTTTGTTTCAGCGTCTGCAGGAGTGTTTCAGATAGACCTGATCGTCCAATTATTGCAGCAACGATACAAAATAATGGCAGTGCCTAGCCATTATTATGACACTAGGGAGTCTTAATAATTGACCATAATAGGCTGCCCTAATAAATACCCTAATAAATAGGCCACCCTAATAGGCCACCCTAATACCTTACTACCCTAATTAAGAGGCGTTATCAGACAGCTAAAATAATAGGCACCCTAATGGGCCACCCTAATGGGCCACCCTAATAGGCGTTACAGATAGCCTAATAAATAGGTCTTCCTAATAGACCACCCTAATAGGCTTTACAGATAGCCTAATAAATAGGCTACCCTAATAAATACCCTAATAAATAGGCCACCCTAATAGGCCACCCTAATAAATACCCTAATGGGCCTCCCTAAAAGGCCACCCTAGTAGGTCGCCACCCTATACTGCCTATACTTCCTATACAATTGTTACCACTACAAGTTTGGAGAATCATTTATGACCTCTGGCTATCTTTATAGATATTCCACTCTACGGCGTTTCACAATGGGCATTTTTTTATTGGTGTGCCGTTCGAGCGTATTTCTCAACACTCCCAAGACTGCAGTGATTATTACTGTTGATTAATACCATTGATAGTCGTTGATGATGTTGTACCATTGATTGTAGTGGTTATCATTGATAATCATTGATTGTGTGATTGTCGTTAATCTTGTCATTGATTTTTTTCTATTGTTAGATTTTTTCCCCTTTGGGAATCATAAACCGTTTTGGAATCCTTTTCGTGCCGTTCCTGTCTCGTTTGGGCCCAATGGGGTGCAAGTGCCAGGCCCACATAAATAGGTCCAAATGACAAGCCTATAACGGGGCTTGGATATACGAGTGGTGCCTCAGGTGGCCATTCTGCTTGATATACGAGTGGAATGCCTCAGGTGGTGCCAATCAGTCAGACCACTCGCAAATGCATGTTGGTGGTCCAAAACGACTGCGTGCCGGCCACGCATGGCCGAATTATAAATATTCACGCATTCACACATGCGCTAACAAGGGCATTTTGCCATTGTGCCCAAGCACAGCGTGTATATGCGAGATCATAAAAGTTCGTAAGTAGAGGAATCACTTGTATGACACCAGAGAGGGTAATATTAACCACTCTTGGGGTCCTTGTCTGTTCCTCTCCATTTGTGCCTATGTTTCAAATGAATATGCACAGGTGTCACAAATCCAACGGGCACAAAGCCACTAGTCCGATCCAGTGCTCGGGGTTATCTCTGTCCACAATCTGGGCCACAATAAGTTGTATTCACAATACCAGTTGCATTGTGCAACGTTATTGTACTGTAACAATTGCTGTCCAATATTGCTGTCACAATGATCCTCTGTACAAATTAGTTGCATGCATGCAAATCGAGTTATCTCTGGCTTTGTCAGTCCATGTACTGCTCGCTTAGTGTCTTAATATTTGGGTGCAAAAGCAGGCTTGGCACTACACTGCTGGTTTGGGGAAAATGTGCCTGGTTGTTATATGCATCAAGGTGCCAACAATCCCACCGTGGACTCTGATTATGTAATGCATACCGATGCAGGCCTCCCATTCACCAGAGTATCTAATTATAGAACGATCAGCACACCTTATGTCACAAAAGGTAGGCCCGGATAGTGTAAACCTTTCAACCTCACAGTAACTCTATCACTGGGTTTTCGATAACCTTCTAATTTTCAAAATTTTCAACCTTACAGTATCTCTATCACTGGGTTTTTCGGATCGTACACTTTCTAATTTTCAAAATTTCCAACCTCAATAACTCTATCACTCCTCACATTGGTTATTCGAATATCTCGCTCCGCTCGATATTCTTAGATTACTCAATCACTGGGTTTTCGATAACCTTCTAATTTTCAAAATTATCAACCTCAATAACTCTATCACTTCACATTGGTTATTCGAATATCTCGCTCCGCTCGATATTCTTAGACTACTCAATCACTGGGTTTTGATCTCCCAATATGCAAATCGAGGGCTTAATGTGCAGAAATGGTGCCAGCTCTGCTTATATGCTGGCTCTCGCTGGCTGTGAATCTTATAGCGACGCATTCTTGAAAATATTGTATGTGAAGATGAGCGGTGTGTGCTGAATTGTGGATCCCCCTCAGCATTATCAGTATGAGAGACCGGTAGAATATCCACCGGTAGAATTTCCAGGTATCGGTATCGTCAGGAAGTTCAAATGCATATATCTGGCAAAATTGCACACAGATTATCAATTGATTACTAATGGGCATATGGTGTAGGAGCACCATCGTATGGTATATAAGGGAGTCTCAAAAGTCTGTCCTTTACAGTCAGAAGTCTGTATCAGTCTCAGAAGTCTGTATCCTTTAGTCTCAGAAGTCTGTTACGGCATCTTAATTCATTTTTTTCCTGCTCTAGAAAGGGGGTGAGCAGTTAAGCCTCTCCTAGTAAGGTGGCTGTTTTCTTGGTTATGGCAAGAAAGAGGGGTACAGCAGTGTACTAGCATATGATAGTGTCCTTCAACAATTTGCTATGGTTGGAAAATTTGAAAATCGATGGCTGCAAATCCTGCACAAAGAAAAAAGAACTTTACAAGTTAACACAGTGTTTGATGAGAAGAGGAATGCAGATTATTCATACTTTTGATATGTAGATTAAGAACCGGATATGCTGGACTTAGAATATCCGCCACTGTCTATCAAGGTGAGCTTCAAGATAAAAGGTGATAGGCAGAAAGTCCTTGCTCTCTTGTAAATTTTATTTCCCTTAGCTGCTAGTTTCAAGCTTCTGCCAATTTGTATTCACTGACTCCCCTTTGCTTGATTTACCGCTCACTTTGGGTGAGCGAAGGTGAATGGTCTTGAGAAGGATATCAGAAGTGTGGAGTGAACTTTAATTTATTGGATACTATTACTTCAGAGTGATTTGGTATGGAATAAATATTCGGTGAATAGGTATCTATAGAATACATATTCAAGTTTGCCGAGTAACAAGGGATACAATTGACAGTGTGACAAAATTTCGTAAAATTCCCACAAATATTGAAAAATTCATTAATTGACTTTTTCAGAAAATGCTATGAACGGCTGTCCATTGAGAATTGCTTTATCCCACAATATGGCTCTATTGAGCACTTCGGCAGTCAATACAAACCCTAGCGTCAGTATGGCTGAGTCATTGGGTGAAGGAGCTATCAGTCTTGGTATTCACGCTCATCCTAAGATTATGCAGTTTGAGCTACCGAAAATGATAACCACAAATTGCATGCAGTGCAGATCCATAGAAAGAAAAAGCTCATAGTTTTCATTACAAAAGGTATTTATTTGAAACCGGAGACAACTGAAACTTTGTTTCTTATCGAGTTTATTGCAAATCAACCCAGTTATGTTTGCCTTCTGCGTTAATTGACATTGAGTGGATTTGATGCTCTGGCCGCATTCAAGCACGTTTATCGCACCTCTAATAGTTAAAGGATTAATTCAACTAATGTTCTGGCTCATCTCGATGAATTGACCTTTATAAACTGAGCATGAACACTCATTTTTCTCTCTTTATGTGTTCTTTATATTGGATGCAAATGAGCAGAATGGTTTATATCCTAGAATATCGAAATGGTACGACGATTGACTCAGTTTTTGCTCGCTCATAACTATATATAATCAATTGGATGAATTCACTCGATTCTGCACCACTAGTCTTGATGCAATAATTTACTTGAGAATTTGGGACTACCTTGAGAATAGTTTTTAGAGAATAGTTTCCTCAGATATCATAACACTTTCGCTCAACAAGAAAAATTGAGCGAAGCCAAATTCTTCAATTACGTGTATTTCAGACAAGAAGAATGAGCGAAGCGAAATTCTTCAATTATGTGTATTTCAGAAAGAAGAATTGAGCGAAGCGAAATTCTTCGATTACGTGTATTTCAGAAAGAAGAATTGA
Source organism: Kodamaea anthophila (assembly GCA_015708815.1). NCBI lineage: Eukaryota > Fungi > Ascomycota > Pichiomycetes > Serinales > Debaryomycetaceae > Kodamaea > Kodamaea anthophila. The sequence goes on along the minus strand of JACFYR010000039.1, from coordinate 78,121 downwards.
GCGAAGCGAAATTCTTCGATTATGTGTATTTCAGAAAGAAGAATCCGCTTCTTCAATTATGTGTATTTCAGAAAGAAGAATTCGCTTCGCTCATTCTTCAATAACGTATACTTTAACCCACGGCCAATGCTGCTTATTTAAATGGAAATTGACCTAAAGAACCTCTATCCGCTCGCTCACATCTCAATATAGAAAATGAAACAACGTTCGCTTCTTCACTCTATATGAAATGCGTTCACTTGATCTTTCATTTTCAAAAGAGCACGCAAATTGTAACAACACTGTACGTCAAAATGTTTGGAAGCTGCTCAAATCTCCAAAGTCATATAACTCGATGTGCGCCTCACATCTCGAAATTCCTGATATTACTCGATGATCGCATCGCTCAAATCTAGAAATACTTGACATAACGCGATGATCCCTCCTCGCATCTCGTCATATCTGGCAATTCTCACCAACTCACATCTCTATATAATCATTGGAGCTACTGATCATACATTTCATATGGACATTGAAATCAACTCGATGTTCTTTACTCTCTATACATTAATTGGAGCGCCATTGATCTCGATGGTCGCTCACTCTATACGATTAATTTGGTATGGTATCGACAAGAGCGAAGCAAATGATTGAGGTAGCACTTGAGCATACTGTAGGGCGAATGTTGTAATGCCCACTTGCTCATATATCGCAATAATTGGGATACTCACTTGATGTTGCTCATCTTGATAGTACGTAAGATTGTACTTCAATATTCGCTTCGCTCAAATCTTGATGGTTGGGCATTGCAGTCACTCGATGTTCGCTCGCTCACATCTCGATAATATTTGGGATCTCGACGTTTGTCGCTCCATCTCGATTCAGTACTCTTTATTTAAGCTCGATGTTCGCTTCGCTCACATCTCTAATCAGTACTCTTTATTTAAGCTCGATGTTCGCTTCGCTCACATCTCAATGGAGTACTTTTTATTGTAACTCGATGTTCGCTCGCTCACATCTCGATAAAGTGCTTTTTATTTTAGCTCGATGTTCGCTTCGCTCACATCTCGATTCAGTGCTCTTTATTTTAGCTCAATGTTCGCTCGCTCAATCTCGATTAAGTGCTCTTTATTTTAGCTCGATGTTCGCTCGCTCACATCTCGAAAATATTTGGGATCTCGACGTTCGCTCGCTCACATCTCGATTGAGTACTTTTTATTGTAACTCGATGTTCGCTCCGCTCACATCTCAAATTAGTACCAGCCGGTGTAGCCCGATGTTCGCTTCGCTCACATCTCTAATTAGTACTGAAAAATGTAGCTCGATGTTCGCTCCGCTCACATCTCGATAATATCTGGGATCTCGATGTTCGCTTCGCTCACATCTCGATAATATTTGGGGTCTCGACGTTCGCTCCGCTCACATCTCGAATTAGTACTGGACAATGTAGCTCGATGTTCGCTCCGCTCACATCTCGAAAATGTTTGGGTGCTATTCCCACTCACTCATCACCAACCTCTTCCTCACCACCCCCCCACACCCCTCCTCCTCCTCCTCCACCATCGAAATATACTCCCCCTCAAACCCAATCCACGGCCCATGCAACGGATCCACAATGCACGGATGCGTGTAATCCGTAAACTGCTCTCTCTCCTCGTCAATCGTCAGACACCTCCTACGCAACAACGGCACCTCCTCCTCCTCCCTATCCTCGCGCTCGCTCTCTTCAAAGTCCTTTTCAAAGTCTGGGCTCTGGATGGCACGCAAAGCAATGAATGTGCTTAGCGGAAGATAGTACCGCTCAAAGTTCCACGAGACAATGGCCGTGGCCAAAAGAAGGGGCGACGAGAGCGCGGCAAGCAAAAGCGCGCCTTCCAAGGCCAAAGTGCCACACATAAAGAGCTGGAAGATGACCAAGCCAAGCATCACACGCCTGAATATCATGGGCCACACGCGGCCGGTGGAGTGCGGCGGATGCACAAAGTTGTACACTAGCTGGTACTTGTAGACATACATGCCCAAAACAAAGTACGCGAGCCCACTGGCGACAATCTTGGTGGACACCACCAGGTAGATGAGCACAATCATAAAAATGAGCAAGTGCTGCGGGAGATGGATGCCGAAATCAAAGACCTGCGGGGTATAGTAGTATGCCCTGTAGTCGCGGGGAGTTCTGAGAAACATATCCTTCAAGAGAAACAACTTGCCGAGGATGTTGAGGATGAGAAAGTCCAGGACCTGGAGAAGACGGACGGGGAACATGGCGAGGCCCTGGAGAAGAATGAGGTCCACGTAAAACAACGAAAGCTTCTTTAGCGACCGCGCGAGCTGGTAGGCGATTTTCGTGGTGTCGCTAATATACAGCATGTAGTCCCAAATAGTTCCCGTCACAACAAACACCAAGAACAAGTTGAAGAAGACAAAGAAAAAGTTCTTGGAGAGGGTCAGGAGCTCAATGTCGCTATTGCTGGAGTAGCCCTGGTGCTTGGATAGGTAGCGGTAAAAGTACGGGAGCAGGATATTCAAGCACAGGAAAAGCAACGGCGGGAGAATACCCGTGACAAACGTGGTGAGCCACTTGGAGCGGGAGATGAGCTTTCCGAGCGCCGGCCACACCTTGGTGATTGTTTTGAGATCCAAAAGCGTGGTCAAGGGCGTGACCAAAAAGATGATCACAAAGTAACTCAACACAATCACTAGCGTCACCAAATACGACTTGATGATTTTCTGGTTGGCCCCCAAACGGAAGCTTTCCCATTTGATATCTTTCGGGGCCGGCGCGAGACTCACCAAAAGCTTGTATACCCTTGGATCCAAGACAGTTTGGGCTGCCATTTGCGCCAGGGCCACGGAATCCATGGTGATGAAGGCCAGGGCCACCTGTTTGAACTGGGGGTTCTGGGAGGTGTCTATGGTGCCAGATTTCGGGTCGAATTTGGCCTGGAGCATGCGGATTTCATTGTCGAGGGCCCGTAAACGTGCCGAGAGGCGCGAGAGCTCCGGGCTGGCCACATCGCGGTCGATTTCCACGCGCGGCCGCTGTTGGTTGTAGATATCCACGTGGAGCAGGCCGGAATAGGCGAGCTCGAGCCGGCGCAAAAGCTTTTTCCGCTCGGCAAAGAGCTTTTCGAGCGGGCTCCAGTCGTAAATGAGCTTGACATCGGTCACGCTGCCGATCCCAAGGTTTTCCACAAATTTACGGAGCACCTCGGGGTTATTTTGCCGCACAAGTCGCCGTGGGATACCGTCCAAGCGGATCGTGCGGTCCGTAATGCTATTTTGCTGTGCAAGGTACTTTTGCCGTGTCTTGAGCACCTTGTTGGTGAATTTGTACAAGTTCACATACACAATGACCGAGAAGATGTAGGTGAATAGGGGGTAGACCCAGAGAAAGGGGGGGAAGTTGCGGTGGAAATCGGGGGGATCAGAAAAAAGTCCCCCCTTTTTGGCCCCCCTCTTTGCAAGACCCTCCTTATCGTAGTTGCCCGTGAAATAATACCGCACAGGACTCAAGATACACACCGCCAACAAGGTGAGCTGCAAAAAGATGCGGATGGCCATCTGGAAAAACGCGAGAAACACATACGCGTCCAAGCCCAGGTTGGCCAAAACCTCCTCGTCGGAAATCCGGTGGATCACGCCAATCCACCCAAAGTACTTGCGCGGAAGCGGCTCCAACATGTTGTGCCGCCGTAGCGTCCGCACAGCGTAGATATGGGGCCATCGGTATCGTAGCACGCAAAATAGGAGGAGCGATAGCACCCCGGTCGTGGAGCAGATGATGAGTTGTGTGGTAAAGACGCGTGTTTGCCCTCGTATGGCTATTGGGTCGGGGTCCATAAAAATAACAATTGAGTGAAATTAACAATTGAGCGAAGCGAAATTGTTCCTCATACTGATAGAAACTGATAGATACTGATAGATACTGATAGAATACTGTTAGATACTGATGAAAGATGAAAGATACCGAGATACTGAAAGATTTTGTAGTACATATCTCATATGCTCAGTATCTATGTATCTACGGTACTCGTCTATCACCAATACGACTGGTCACACTTTAGACGAGGAAAAGCGCATGTGATGATAAAACAGGTGGCGAGCAGGATGTGTATATTTGAACAGTGGCGAAGCCACTGTGAACAACAGGATGGTGTAGCCCTGTGAACAACAGATATACTTGAACAGTGGCGAAGCCTGTTATCAACATGATGTGTATACTTGAACTGAAGCCCTATAGTGACTCTCGAACCACTCAGAACAGCTGGCAGTCGTATGTACTGTATATAATGATGACTTTATATATACTATATACTGGATTCTGTCTTGAGGATGACTGTGAACCTGGCGAGTCACTATATGTGTATCCTGTTACTGTGTGTCTGTATAATATTGTATGACTGTACTGTTACAGTATGATGGTATCTGGACCCATCCACTTTGTGATGTACTGTATACAGTATGATGGTATCTGGACCCATATACTTTGTGATGTACCGTTTACTTGTGAGTATGTACCGTTTACTTTGTGAAGTATGTACCGTTTACTTTGTGATGGTATGTACCTTTTTCTTTATGATGGTATCTGTATCTGTATCATATATGTCTGGCCATTTTACTGTATGATAGGTTGCTGCTATGGTAGCTTTTATTTTGAGAACTGTATATATGATATACTTGTATACTTAGTATCTCGTGATCCCAACATTTTTGTATCTTTGGACTGTAGGCCTAGACTGATATTAGCTAGGTAGATGTCTGATATTGGCTTGGTAGCGTCTGATACTTGTACTGTGTGTTCTGATATACTTTTACTGAGGTTTCTGTGACTTAGGACTGATACTCATTCATTGCCCATGATATTCATGCCTAGTGTGATGCGACGACATCATATCGACAGGGCAGTATAGCCAAGGTGGTTTTCGAGTCAGATAGGTGAAAATGTTACTTGATCGATAGGTGATATTGTTGAGTCAGATGGGTCCTGTAGCTTGCTGTTATTTTCCATCCCTTGACAGACGCCCCTCTACAAGTAGAGTACCTGGAGGTGTTGTAAGGCTCAGGAGTATCCTGGCTAATCGATATCGCTATGACTAAGCTTTCAAGGGATTTGCCATTTTAGCAGGGAGGCCTGACTTATGATGGCGAGTGCTTAACTATTGCCTAGTTGTATCAGCCTTGCTGGGACCTAATCCGGTGGAAGTTATAAAAGGTGCTGTGTATGAATGTTAGAATATTCAGAGACTGAAAAATAGTTTCCACCTCTGTCCTAGTAGACATGATACTTCAGATATAACATACCTATTCTGGCTATTGATACCCGGTCAACAGAAGACTAAAAAAATCTTGTGTGCAGGATTCGCAGCCATTTTATTCAGATATCACAAAGCCAAGTGACAGAACCATGGCCTTTAACAGTCTGTAATCGGTGGGGAAGATTGTATTAATCTTCTAAACAAGTAGGAGCAACTCTTTAGTGGATGCTGGTACTAATACCACGTTAATGTCAACTGTTCATCTATGTGCTAATATCGGTAGTCCTCTGAGTGATATGTATCCATATATCATTCCCTTTAATTTTTGTATAGTTCTATGTTATCTAGTCCTCATCCACCGAATCGAGTGGCGCTAGATGTCATCATCAGCATTGCTTGTACGCACAACTTTTAAGAATTTAGCGAAAAGAAAAGCTATGCTTTACAGGCTCCCAAACCTAAAGGACAGACCTCGCTTTCTTTCCCCGTCACAAACCTATATGAATGAAGATTACATTGGGGTTGTGACATGTGGATGCAAAGAAGAATTTATAGTAGAACATGGCCATTATGACGCATAGATCGTTATAGCTTGAAAGTCTTATCTATGCTTAGAGTCCCAAGCTTACACACTCATGGATCACCAGGTATTTGTATACTGCTCGGTAATTGTGAATATACTGAATTGAGTCTACTGATCGGTAATTGTGGATATACTGAATTCAGTCTTTCGTATCAATACAAGATCTACGGTTGCATTCACAATTTAGGACAATCCACAACATTTATCTTTCGTTAGGCTTCTGAACTACTCTTTCCTTCTCTCAGCTTATTATCCAGACCGACTTGAGCACCACTCGAGCGAGAGTTGAGAGGTCTATAGGGCCTAAGGTATAAGTTTATCAAAGGTTAAACAAGATACTTTTTGTATAGACCTACTATCAACATCACAAGACTCGCAATTCTAGATCACAAACTCTTGCAATTCTAGACAGTGTTCTTGCGAAAATGTATAATCATTAGTTCAGTTTATTCCATGATTGATTAAGTTCAGTTTATATTTTCTTAAAATATTAATGACTTCAGTTCATATTTCCATAAATGATTAATGAGTTCAGTTATTCATGAATCAAATTAATCTGACTAATTGTCTTCTTGACTATCTGAGTACTAATTGCCTAATAGTCTAATGCTTTGTCTGTTCTGTGAGTATTGATTGAAATATTGAGGATTGGCTGTCTATAGCAACTATGAGGATCTATCTCGTAGATGGATGAATATAGGCCATAGACACTTGTAGTGATACCATCCATGCTAAAAGAAATGGGTGGGTGATTATGTTTTTTTGCTGCAAAAAGAACGGCCACATTTTGCCACATACTACTTCATGAAAACAATAGGGATTGATAAGAGATACGAAATTAGGGCTTGATGGTGAGCTGGGCAGATCCGAGAGCAACCTTGATTCTCAAGGTACACTTATGGCACAGATAATGGCAAAGTTACCGATAGTTATCTGAAAGAGGACATGATAGCACATTCTGAATGAGTCATGATAGCTGATCAGGTAACCTGACCATTGATACGAGATCTACAGTTCAACATTTGGAGTACTGTATGGAATATTCATTAATTGGTATCTGGTTGGTATCTGAGTTGGTTTCTAATGTTGGTATCTAATGTTGGTATCAAAATTTTGGTATCGAAATTTTGGATCTGCTTGGTATCTTGGATCTTCTTGGACTTCTTGGACTTCTTGGATCAATTTTGATATCTTTATCTGATATATCTTGGGTTGGAGGCTATTGATTCCCCGACAATTGCAGCCCTTCCACTTCATAATCATACCTCACAAGATATCTGAATCTGCGACTTACGATGCCAACTGAGTGACGTTTTGGTACTCTAGTATCATTTTTTTCTACTGGATCATTACAAAGTCTTGGTTTTATTTGGTTCAGTCTTGGTTTTATTGGTTCTTTTTTAGTCGGTGAAAATAGTGTCTTTTGTGAAAAAATGAGCGACACCTACCTAGTCATCCATACGTCCACCACGACCGACGAGTCCACGTCGTACGTCCCCCGGGACGCAACCGAGCTCATTAGCCTCCTGTGGGTAACTGTGGATGCACGGACGCTTGAGTGCTCGTCTCCGCACCAGGTGCTTGTTCGGCCTGCCAATACGCCCATCACTCCTTACTGCCGGCAAGCCACGGGGATTACATGGGAACAGGTCCGTGGGGCCGGTACATTCTCGGAAGCCATGGAGGCGCTCGATGCTTATGTGAAGAAGGAACTCAAAGAGAAGGACTTTTCGTTGGCTACATTCGACGTGAGCCGCATCACCGTTCAGATGGCCCGCGAGGCCCGCGACAAAAATGTGGAGTTGCCCAAGTATCTCCAGGCCCCTCGTGTGTTTGATTTGTACACGGAGTATGCGCGCTGGAGCGGTCGTGAGGGCACGATCGAGACCATTTGCGAAGCGTTGGGAATAGAACAAAAGGAGAAGGATAAAGAAGAAAAGGAGGAAAAGGAAGAAAGGGAAGATAATGGAGAAGAGGGCGAGAACGAGGAAAACCACTCCGCGGCCCTCTATGCAGACATTCTTGTTGCACTTGCACGCAAATCGCTTCCTGTCCATGAACACACGCAAGTGCTCACACGCCCCCACGATGCCGGGGCCGACGCAAGGGCCTTTTCGGCCGAACGGTCCAAGGTATTGTACCTCGCCAACTTGGCTGTCGACACGACACAGGCGGATCTCGAGGCGTTTTTGGTCCCAAGACCCACGGCCCTTTGGATGCTTTCTGGAGGGGAGCGTAAAGGTAATGCTGGGTTCGCGGTGTTTGCGACCCACGAGGACGCAGCAGATGCTCTTGTGGCTAATGGGCGTGCGTTGAACGACCGTGTGGTGGAAGTGCAGCCACTGCTGGCACGAGTGTTGGACCGTGCCGCGGAGTTGGTGGCCGCATTCCCGTCGCTTCGCAATAGGCCGCGTCCAGGCGATTGGACGTGTCCCTCGTGCGGCTTCTCCAACTTCCAGCGTAGAACACACTGTTTCCGGTGCTCGTTCCCCGCCAGCTCGGCCGTGGCTATCCAAGAGAGCATGTACCTGGGCCGCAAGGGCTATTACGACAACTACCACCGCTTCAACAGCGTGCCCTTCCGCGCGGGCGACTGGAAGTGCGACTTGTGCATGTACCACAACTTTGCCAAGAACCTCGCGTGTCTCAAGTGCACGGCAGCGAAACCAGCGCCGGCCGTGTCGGTGAACCTGACTGCGGCGGCCATTGCGGCGGCCACGGCCAGCGGCCAGCCTTTGAATTTGGGCGGCTTCCCCTACAGAAGGGGAGCAAATGCGAACGCCAACGGGAACGGATACAATGGGAATGGATACAATGGGAATGGATACAACGGGAACGGATACAGCGGAAACGGATACAAGTGGTACAGAGATGACATGAAGGGCTTACAGGGAAGAATGGAGGGAATGAATTTGTAAGAAAAAAGGTACTGAACTAAGGTTAGGAGAAGGATAAAGGTTAGGAGAAGGATCAGAGGTTAGAAGGATAGAGAGGTTAGAAGGATACAGAGGTTAGGAAAAAGATGGATACGGATGAGATGGATCAGAAGATCTATAAACAGCGTTGCCTGTTCAAGGTCAGATGCTATTGAAGCAGAGCTAGCACAGTCGCTTCGCTCCTGTGCTTTTAGGTTGTTGGGTCAGTATAATTCTTTGCTGGGGCTGGTTTTGGGGTACGGTAAATATGGATAGAAAGTTTGGATAGTATGTATGAATAGATAAGTAGGCAGGAAAAAGTTTAGGGTGTTTGCCCCTCTACATTGGAAACGTCTTCGTAACTCAACAGCATATATCTTAGCTACGCCTTATTATTCGCCCACATCTTGCCGTTGATCCTGTCAGCTTTTTGGATCAAACTGGGGTGTGATCATTACAGTATTGTGGAGGATAATGTGAGCCTCAACTGTCCACTAGGAAAGACGAGTTATGAAGAGGTCCTTTGATGATCACCAACAGAATGCAGTATCCTTTATGAGATTTCCATGAATAACAGTAAAGAAGATAGAAGTGTTCTGCGCGATATGTTGTTAGCGGAACATGGCTGGTGACTGCGAAGTGTGTAAGACAGTTCTGGGATAAGCTTGTTTGAATAGCTGTATCATGAAAACTCATAGTCTTTATTTATGGTATCCCATCTTCCTCTCAAAATGATTAGGAAACACTGTAAAAGCAAGATATTCCGGGTAGGTGAGTTTGATGATGTGGGTATATGATATTTTCAGAGATATAATGAATTACGAATCCATTAGTGTGTTTTAATGATTTGTCATTCATTAGAGAGAATCCCATGAGATGTTTTAATGATTTGTCATTCATTAGAGAATACGAATCCCATGAGATGTTTTAAAATACGAATATCCCATTAGAGATTTTCTAACGGAGATGTGGGCAACGATATTATATATGATATACAACGAACTCATGATGTAAGGATAGATTATTGGACTATCCCAATTAGGAAATTTGCAACTTGAAGCATAAAATTTGCAACCACCTGAAACAAACACTATTTCACCCGTAGCCTATTCTCTCTATAAAAGGCCTCGACCCCCTCTACCCATCAACAACTACAATGGCCGCTCAACAAACTACTAACAAGTCCAAGGACGCTAAGGACAACAAGAGAGTCAACCCGTGGGGAGACATTCCCTACACCTGCACTATCGTCTAGCAAGACTAGGAACTGTGTGGTATGTATTCATGGTTGTTGAAAGTTACGGTGGTGAATTAATACACATTCTGTTCTACACACTGTAGGTAACCAATAAGCTATGTAGACTAAACTGTTCTGAGGCTCATTGGATTTAGTTGATGGTGAAATGGTGAAAGATGACAGTCATGGAATAGCAATAGTCAAAGAACAGAATGAGAGATCGTGACACTACACCTTAATTGGTAGAAACCTACATCTTTTCCAGCAATACAAATGCATTGTGGAGTATACTCTTCCTAAACAAACTAGGAAGATTAGGGCTAAGCGAAAGAAGCATCGTATTGATAAAGGCATATTGATATTCTTCATTTTGGAGAGATTACACGGTCGCTCATTCTTCTTTCTGAAATACACATAATTGAAGAATTTCGCTTCGCTCAATTCTTCTTTCTATGAGGATTTCAGCTTAGTATGGAGAAATTTAACACATGTACATGAGTTGCCTAGAATCACCAGAATCAAATCTTTTGAAAGATGCCTATTCTGAACTGCAAAGTGGACGACCCAAAACCTGAAGTAAATGTAATCCTTAGGGATAGGTCAGCATGATCCTCCTTGTGGTTCATTCTGCATTATCCATACGTATCTACCTCAGTCATGACACTTCAGGCTAAATAGACTTACAGTCATCACACTTCAGGCTAGACTTACAGTCATTCAGTCTGAATTACTGAAATGCTGTTCCATATTTGAGATCATTCTTGAAGAATCATTCAGGAACTGAATTGTTCCTATAGATTTCAGCATCAGTCAACAGTGAACGCGATAGTAACAGCTGGGTGATTCAATAAAAGGTACTGATGGTTCATAATTTACACTTCTTGTCTTCACTAGCTATTCCTGTCCTCTACTATTGCATTAATTGCTGGTCTCGAATGTTCTCACGTGTAGAAGGTAATAGCCAATCAAGTCACCAGCCACTTGGAGTATAAATTCAGTACTTTCATACTAAAGTAATCATCAGTTACTAGCCTACTTAATCGCCTACTAGAATCGCTACACCCTACTTAATCATCACTAGCCTACTAGAATCACTACACCACCTTAATCATCACTAGCTTAGCATCATCCCTTACTAGCCTAGGATGAATCCTAGGCTAGAGTACATCCTAGCCATCATCCTATTCTCTCGTAAATTGACACTATATGCAGTACCCACAATTGTAGTAATATACGAGTCCTCCCAACCATCAGCATAGAGAATATGAGAAGAGAAAACTATAGGAATGCTTCATAAGAATTATAGAGTGCCAAGAATCATGATACCAAGAATAATAGGATACAAATCATAGGGTACCAATAATCATAGGATACCAAGAATGTTAAACTACAGCATGTTCCAGAGTACTGTGCAGGATGGTAGTCATGTGCAGGAATATGCAAAAACGAGATTCAGTTCTGAAGAATCAGGGAGCGGATGGTCAGATACCTGACTTTCCCAAGTGGCTAAAACCTTAAAGGGCGGTGTTGGGAAAAGCATAAATAGCCTAGATATCTTTCGAATATAATTACCTCAAAAATGGGTGAAACTTGTGTTATTCATACTCTGTAAGCGAACAACTACTACTAGCTAACCACGTGACCTTCTATTTATGGACGGATCCCACAATTTAACAAAGAATCATAGGGTACCAATTATAGGATACCAATCAGAGAATGCCAATCATAGAATACCAAGAATCATAGGGTACCAATCATCATAGAATACCATCATTGGTAGCATTAAATTGGCCCAGGGCTAGGGAATGAATGTGCCTCCTTATTCTTCCCATTCCTTCGAACGTGTAGCAGAGTGAGAAGTCTTTTTTGATCACTTTTATTGTAGCTCGTTCCGCAAGCGAGGCTCGAACATCATCATCATTCATTTATATTGTAGCTCGTTCTCGCGAAGCGAGAACGAAAACTTCATATATAATAGGTATCACGTGTATAAATGTTGTGCTGTTATTTTGAGTGAGGCACGAATAGTGAGCTTTAGTATGACTCTATATGGCTGGTATATATCTACTTGAGTCGCTTGCTGTGTGGTTGTGACAGTGAGGGGTACAACAGACACAGTACAGACACAGTCGCTTCGCTTCTGTGTCTGTTCTGTGTCTGTTCTGTGTCTGTAGTGTTTTATTATTTTCATGAAATACTCTGTCATTCTCCCCACCTACAACGAGCGGAAGAACCTCCCGATCCTCGTGTACCTCCTCCACAAGACATTCACCGCCCACAAGCTCGACTGGGAAGTTGTGATTGTGGACGACGCGTCGCCCGACGGAACCCAGGAGATTGCCAAGAAGTTGATTGAGACCTTTGGCGAACAGCACATCCAGTTGCGGCCCAGAGCAGGCAAGTTGGGGTTGGGCACTGCGTATGTCCATGGGTTGCAGTATGTGACTGGGGAGTTTGTCATTATTATGGACGCCGACTTTCTGCACCATCCCGAGGCCATCATCGAGTTCATTGCCAAGCAAAAGGAGGGCCAGTACGACATTGTGACAGGCACTCGCTATGCTGGCGATGGTGGCGTGTATGGCTGGGACCTCAAGCGCAAGTTGGTTTCACGGGGGGCCAATTTCCTTGCGGCCACCGTGTTGCGGCCAAACGTGTCGGACTTGACCGGCCTGTTCCGTTTGTACAAGAAGGACGTCTTGGCTAAGATTATCGAGGTGACCAAGAGTAAGGGGTACGTGTTTCAGATGGAGATGATGGTGCGTGCGCGGGCGTTGGGGTTCTCGGTGGGGGAGGTGCCGATTTCGTTTGTGGATAGGTTGTATGGTGAGAGTAAGTTGGGGGGGGATGAGATTGTGGGGTATTTGGGGGGGGTGTGGGCGTTGTTTACCAGTGTGTAGACGTAGTATCGAGCGGAGCGAGATACTACGTAATAGCGAGTGTAGTAGCGAGCGGAGCGAGCTACTACATAATATACTTGTGATAAATAAATAGTAGCGAGCCAAAAGTGGTAGCGAGCGAGCGAGCTACTACATAATATACTTGTGATAAATAAATAGTAGCGAGCGGAGCGAGCTACAATTTAAATATACGTAGTGCGAGCTTCAATTAATATATACGTAGTGCGACCTACAAATAAAATACACGTGGTAGCGAGCGGAGCGAGGTACTAAAAAAAAATACATGTAGTAGCGAGCGCAGCGAGCTACCACAATAATACATCTATAGTTGTGATAAATAAAATAGCGGCAGAGCTAGCTACTAAAATAAAATACACGTAGTGTAATAGGGAGCGAGCAACAAATACACGTAGTAGTGAGCGAAGCGAGCTACAACAAACACACATAGTAGAGAGCAGAGCGAGCTACTACATAATACACTTAGCGATAAATAAATAGTAGCGAGCGGAGCGGGCTACAATAAATTCACATAGTAGCTCGCTCCGCACGTTACTAAAATAAAATACACGTAGTGTAGTAGCGAGTGGAGCGAGCTACAAATGCACGTAGTAGTGAGCGCAGCTAGCTACAATAAATATACGTAGTAGCGAGCGGAGCGAGCTACAATAACATACACGTAGTGTAATAGCGAGCGAGCTACTTCAATAATACACGTAGTAGTGAGCGGAGCTACAGTAAATACACGTAATAGCGAGCGGAGCTACAATAAGTACACGTAGTAGCTCGCTTCGCTCCCTACTAAAATAAAATACACATAGTAGCTCGCTTTGCTCCCTACTAAAATAAATACACGTAGTAGCTCGCTCCGCTCGCTACTACAATACAAGTGTAATAGCGAGGTAAATTCCGTAGTGGTAGCGCGATGCGGAGACTAACGACATTTAAGTATTTCTAGTTAATATTAAATATAAAATCGTCCGCAACTCGGACAAGCCGACATTTCTTATGGTAGCTCGCTCCGCTCCCTACTCCTAAATACACGCAGTTTAATAGCTCTAATAAAAATTTAAGGGAGGGCTACAAAATTGAAAACACGTAGTGTAGCGATTTAATTAATACGTAGTGTAATAGCGTAATACATTCAATACAAGTAGTCCAATAGCACTAATAATATAAAGCCTAATAGCGAGCGGAGTTACTTCAATGAAATACATGGTGATAGTGGAATAACAGTCACGTAGAGTAGTAGCGAGCGGAGCGAGGTACTAAAATAAAATACACGAAGTGTAATAGCGCAGCAAGCTACTTCAATAAACGTAGTAGCTAGCGGAGCGAGCTACTACATAATACACTTAGCGATAAATAAATAGTAGCGAGCGGAGCGAGCTACAATAAATTCACATAGTAGCTCGCAACGCACGCTACTAAAATAAATTACACGTGGTGTGTAGCTTGCTACGCTCGCTACTGTAATAATACACATATAGTGATAAACAAAATAGTGACAGAGCGAGCTACAAAAGTAAAATACACGTACTGTAATAGCGAGCGAGCTACTTCAATAATACACGTAGTAGCTCGCTCCGCTCCCTACTAAAATAAAATACACGTAGTAGCTCGCTCCGCTCGCTACTCCCGTACAAATAGTCTAGCACATTTAAGAGTAATGAGGGGGAGCTATTCACCACGTGAAGCTGAAAAAGTATTATTGGAAGGTACCGTCCACATGTAGCTGCTATTGCATGTAAGTTGTTCAAGGAGTTAGAATCCCGACCCCGGACTCGATCCCGCTTATATTACACACCTCGAAAGAAAGGTTTGAATCAATTGCCACACTAGAATGTGGAGGTCACAAACCCAAAGCAATATTTAACACACACTACTGGTACCAATCTTATGCCTCCTGGTTATCTTGTATACACCCTGGCCAGTGTAGAGGCCAGTGACGTATAAAGCACGCTATTCTAAAGCGAATATGCTGGATGAAGCGAGTATGGTAAGCGAATATATTAGATGAACGAATAAATGTGCCTTGATGGTACTGCTAGAAAATGCACTTCGTAAATTGACAAATATGTGCTTCGATGGTGTCTATTCCACAGATGAGAATACTTGAATGCATGTTGTCACTAGGACTGATCAGGAGATGGATCTGGAGAATGATATAATTCTTGGAAGTAGTTTTGTTCTAAAAGACCTATGCAAAAGCCTAATACCTGACTATCCTAAATGATCAGGCCGTAAAATTTCAAAGACCTAGAAGTTAATACTAGAATACACTCAAAAATTGTGGGTCCATTAGCTCAAATAGCCTAGAATGAATGAGTTTCGAAGATATCGTAATCTCTGAGAATAGGTCGACCATAATACCTGTTCACAAGGACTATTTGTTTACAGACGTCTAGAATAACTCTTGGTAACAGGCAGTTGAATCCTTGAAAATATTTGCGACTTTTGGCAGAATCTGGTTGAATTCTTGAATATGCTTTGTTTAACGGGCTCCTTGGATAATCCTTGTTTAACTGTATCCTTGAATATGCCTTGTGGTGGCTCGTTTTTGTTTTAACTTCTGAATATTGACAATTAGAGAACTCGGATACGTCGTCGAAATATTTGACTCTCGCCTAATAACTCCTTTCACTGATCCAACCATTATGATTAAGGCTGGATGTTCTTCAAAGCATAAGCTACTAATATTCTCAGATAGTCTCTCAAACTTTACATATTCAGTAATACCTTGCAAATGGGTGCAAATTGATCAAGGGCTACACAAAACGAGTGCCTTATAGTGAAGGTCTGCTACAGCTATTTCCTTATAACAGTACCGTCCAGTTATCTAGTTCTCTATTTAGTCAATGTCTATGTCTCTATTACTCTGTATCTGTACCTCCATACTCTCTCTACTCAGTCTGAGTAAGCTACTCCTATCTGTACCCCACCTTGAGCGGTGAAGGTATCGCCTTTGGTAGTGTCTTTACCGTCAATCAATCATACCCTGGGTGGAATGACAAGCGAAATGTGAGCGTACTAACCAGCTCTAAATGAGAACGAAGTGTAGAAAATTAGAAGGATTCTGAAATTGACTAGTGACATTCAACTGACTAATGACTAGCTAGCATATTGAGTGTGGAACTGTATAATGACTATTAGCATGTTATTAAGTTGCACTGACTAATTGATTATTAGCATATTGATTAAGTTGCACTGATTGATTATCAATGGAGAATGGCTGAAAAAGTGACCGAAAACCTCTAAGCAGCTCTTTTCCATACTCAGTTCTCCATTTGTCAAGTCCTTCAGTCTCTATTGCCATTCTTAGCACATCTAGCTCTCCATATTCACTATCACCAGTTGCATTCCAATATTCCTATTATATCTTCTATTAGTCTGTTTAGTCTATCCTATTCCTCTCCATATCTATATTTCGTTCTATATTCATCTCTCCATATTCATTTTCGTTCTTTTGAATTATGGACCACCTACGCGCTGTGCTTGGCGAAGACACGCTCTCAGCGCTTCAGAAGAGCCGGGTCCTCATGGTTGGGGCAGGGGGCATCGGGTGCGAGCTCCTCAAGAACCTCGTTTTGACTGGGTACGGCGAGATCCACATTGTGGACCTCGACACCGTGACATTGCTGAACCTCAACCGGCAGTTTCTCTTTCGTAAAAGCGACATCGATGCGAGCAAGGCGCTAACTGTTGCCAGGGCCGTTGAGCTGTTCAACTACTTTGGAGCCAAGTTGGTGGCGCACCACGGCAACATCATGGACAGCGCCCAGTTCCCGGCCGATTGGTGGCGGCAGTTCCAATATGTTTTCAATGCGTTGGACAATATCGAGGCGCGGCGTCACGTGAATCGGATGTGTCTCTTTCTCCGCACGCCCCTTATGGAATCCGGGACAACCGGGTTTGACGGCCAGATCCAGCCAATCTACCCCTATTTGACCGAGTGCTTTGAGTGTCTGGCCAAGGAAACACCGAAAACGTTCCCTGTTTGCACGATCCGGAGCACGCCGTCACAGCCCGTGCACTGTATCACATGGGCCAAGGAGTTTTTGTTCAAGCAGTTGTTTGACGAGCCCGAGGAAGGGGGCTACGCCGGGGCTCAAGACGCCACGGATGCGGCCGAAATCGCCCACATGAAGCACGAGTCCAGCGAGTTGGCCGATTTGCGTGCCATGGGCCATGGGTTCGTGCCTGCGTTGATGCAAAAGATATACGTCGAGGACATTGAGAGGTTGTTGCGGATCGATTCCTTGTGGAAATCGCGAACGAGGCCAATTCCATTGCAGTACGATTTGGGCCACGTGGACTCCCTCACAGCAGTGGCCCCCGACACTCAGGTGTGGGACGTTCTGGAGAATGTATGGGTGCTCCAGAAATCTGCGGCACTGCTAAAAACCCGCCTCCGTACCGAAAAAAGCATCTCCTTCGATAAAGACGACGAAGACACGCTTGATTTCGTGTGTGCGGCTGCAAATCTCCGCCTGGTGGTGTTTGGCATCCCCCCCAAGAGCAAGTTTGATATCAAGCAGATTGCAGGCAATATCATCCCCGCCATAGCAACGACAAACGCCATTGTGAGTGGGTTTCTGTGCATGTACGGAACCCGCTTCTTTGAGTGTGGAAACGCCCAATCTGCAGTGGAAAACTCAGCCACTACCTTCATCAGCATCAAGCCAAACAAGTACGTCACCTCTGCCAACTTGGTGCGCCCCAACGAGTCGTGTCCGGCCCTGTCGCTAGTGGCCCGTGGCATGGTCCAAATCAGCCCCAAGCGCACGCTAGGGTGGTTTGTCGATAGTATCGCCGAAAAGTACGGCTACGATACCGGCGGCGTGTCTGTAATCACCGAAAAACTGCGTTTGGTGTACGATGCAGACTTTGACGATAACTGGGACAGGCCGTTGGCTGATTTGCCGGGCTTTGCGGACGGCAACGTGGTTTTGGTCCAGGACGAGGACGATGTGTGGGAGAGTCTAGAGGTGTATGTGAGGGAGGTGGACGAAGGAAAGGAGGAGTTTCCAGATATAAAGCTAAGAAGAAAGAAGGAGCAGAAAGAGAGAGGGGAGGGAATAGACAAGGGAATAGAGGGGGTAGACAAGGAAATACAAGAGGTTGGGGAGATAGAAGAGGTTGGGGAGGTTGAGGAGGTGGGGATAGAAGAGGTCGAGGGAGTTGAGGTTGAAGAAGAGATTGAGGGGGAAGAAGCTGTTGAGCTGGATAAGAAAAGGAGGAGGAAGCAGTAATCCAGAGAGTCGAAAGCCGACTCATAATCATAGATGAGGTGTTCCACAAAAGATGAATATATCGAATATCAATTGAATCATTATGATATTGGGTTTATAATGTGGTCATACTTAACTACCAGATGATCATGGTGAGGGCTGAATGTTCATGAACTAATGAAACGTGAATGTTATGAATTATAATGTCACGATGAATATGAATCATGAATTATAATGTCACGATGAATATGAATCATGAATTATAATGTCACGATGAATATGAATCATGAATTATAATGTCACGATCTAAATGAATCATGAATTATAATGGATCTCCATCACCTTGAATGCTGATCAATTTTGGTGTCATGATCATCTACATGCCATAATGATCATCTGAATGTTCTTATTAATATAATGTTCATGATCATCCATAACCATGATTTCTCATGAAGATCTGGTACTCATGATCATCTACATAGCCATAATGATCATCTGAATGTTCATATGAATCTTGCATTCATGATGAATGTCCATGAATCACCTTGAATGTTCTAATCAATTTTTAGATTCATGATCATCTACATAACCATGATTCATGAATATCTTGGTATTCCCATCCATCAACCGCCATATCATCCTAATCGTCCCATCCCCGTGGTAATCCTCGATCAGTTGATCTGTCCTGTATTATATAGTGTAAGGCCCTCATGGGATTTGTGTAGTTCACGAGTACAAGTAGGACTAATATGATGGCTATCTTGGGTTCCTAATAGCTTCGAGCATAATTCTTACTAGAAGGACTTTAAATAGATCATATTCAACACATCCTTGGTGTTCATGATTCAAGTGAGAGTCGTGTTCCTTGATTGTGTCAAGTGATATGCGCTGTGCCATTTTATTCCACGTTACAATCGATCTATAAATAGGTTCGGTGTCTGGAGCAATATGTGACCAAGTAATTATGTCTACAGCTCGTTTAAACTATGTAGTTAGCTTAGTCATTGTGTTCTGCTTACGTAATATTGTTGACTCTTAATCTGACCTTTTACACCACACTCACACCTCAAGGTCAGAGACAAGTCTCTCTGGAGGAAACACTCTCGCTGAACTATATGTCCCAATGAGATATTCGTTTTAAGCAGTGCAAACAGTTATATCACGAGTCTAAGAGGGCCTTTTGCAGATATTGTAGAGATGATCCTCAAACTAAACAATAGCGTTGTGACACCAACAGGAGTAGCATTTGTGTCTAATAATGTCAACCGCTGAACTCAAGTACTGCTGTACACCAATTGATAGAACCCCATTATACTTCTTCTAAGACTCGTATCGATGCTTGTATTCTACGTGTTCACGAGTACAGTGAGGTGGCGAGATATGATTCATTTAGATGGTTTAGATGTTATTCATTCAGATGGTATTAGGTGTCATTCATTCAGATAGTATTAGATGTTATTCATTCAAATGGTATCACTCAGGTGGTATTCAGATGATTATTCAGATTCGTTCAGATTTCTTTCAAATTCTATTCATTCAGATGTTATTCAGATATATTCATTTAATGGTATTGTTTTTCAACAGTGTTAAGACCAGCTCAAGTGTTTGCGAGTTCAAGAGTGTGATATTACTAGCCCTGTTAGGTACTGGGAGTACTAGTACTGCATGTAACCCCGGGTGAGTTACCCTTTTCGATTCCCTTTAACTTTTCGTGGCACCACCTCGAGGGCGTTGCCTAGCCTGCAGCTAGACTTCGTCGAGCTGATGTTTCTGTGAATAAAGTAAGATCTAAGCTGTTTCCCCAACTAAAGTGTGAATACCCTAACAACCCGGTAGGGGATGTCAATTGATTCAAGGGGATCGTTACAGAATGTGATTTTGACGATCAGGTATATTCATCTATATTAGGTGAGCCTCCCATGCATCAAGTACATCTTTTCACCTGGTAGTTCTGAACTCATTATATAGACACTTTCCCATAATTTTTAGATTTTTGGCATTTTTTGGAAATACCATGCAATACAATTTTGCAGGGTAGAAAGCAACAGGGCCAAACCTGCTTAGGAAACCGTTCCAGAGGGTTTTTAAGTATTTGGATGCATTAATTTAGCATCGAACGGAGTGAGATGCGAATAACATTAAGTGAGCATCAATTGAGCATGAATGACGATAGAGATATAAAAGACGTAGATGTGAACGTGGATAAGAAGGAGAACATAAGAACGTAGATACAAGAAGGAGATCGGGAGACGTAGATATAGAATGAGCGATATAAAAAAGGATAGAATAGCACGTTGAGTGAACAGCATGAATGCTAAAAGAGTCACTTACGTTTTTACCGAGATCTTACTTCGCTCAGTCATATGAGTACACTGAGCGAAGCGAGTGTACTCAGGTACTTATCTCTATTTATGACACTGAGCGAAACGAAGTGTACTCTAAATCTATTTATGAGAGTACACTGAGCGAAGTGTACTCAGGTACTTATTTCTATTTATGACACTGAGCGAAGTGTACTTGGGTACTTTATTTCTATTTAAGAGTACTCTGAGGGAAGCGAAGAGTACTCAGGTACTCTAAATCTATTTGAAGTCGTACACTTCGCTCCGCTCAGTGTACTCAGGTACATTATTTCTATTTATGCAGTCGTACTCCTCGCTTCGCTCAGTTCTCATATACTCTTTATTTATGAGGAATTCTCGCTCAGTGTCTCAGATACTCTTAATCTATTTGAGATCGCACGCTCCGCTCAGTCTCAGATTTCTCAGTGTACTGCATATGACCTTTGATGTCACGTGACCCTCTGGAAAGTTCTGTCGCACCAGAACTCCATAGCAACTACATGACCATGATCATCTGACCCCTTTTTCCATCAGAGAAACCCACATTACTGGTATTCGATCCTGATGGATCATAAGCCCCGAACATGCGAACATGCGCTCGATGATAATCATTGATTAGATCTGTCTATTGATTGTCTATGAAATTCACCCACTTCGTGACAATCATGAGCGAAGCGAATGATTGTATGAGACCATTCACGCATTCATTCACATCATTCGCTTCGCTTTGTATCTCTATTATCTCTGAAATCCGAATATCCACTTCGTGATACAATCATCGCTTTGCTCATGATTGTATCTCTATCATCTCTATGGAATTCATCCACTTCGTGATACAATCATGAGCGAAGGGACAATCATTCGCTTCGCTCATGATTGTCCCTTAGTCGAAACAGCACAAAACTGGTCGTCAAGTGATCCTTACATAAGCAGATCATCATGTGAGCCGACACGTGCAAAACTCGGCTACAGTATATTAAGGTCAAAACATTGGATTATTTTTCTATTACAATGTCCTGGCAAGCATACACAGACAACTTGGTGGCCACTGGCAAGATCGACAAGGCCGCGTTATACTCGCGTGCCGGGGACTCGTTGTGGGCGCAGAGTGCCAGTTTCGAGTTGAATGCCACCGAGATCTCGTCGATTGCCGGTGGATTCGACGACGCCTCCTCGTTGCAGGCCCATGGATTACACGTCCAAAACCAAAAGTACTTTTTGTTGAGGGCCGACGACAGATCCATCTACGGCAAGCACGAGGCCGAGGGTGTTGTTGCCGTGAGAACAAAGCAGGCCATCTTGGTTGCCCACTACCCGGCCGGCATTGTTGCTGGCGAGGCCACCACCGTGGTGGAAAAGTTGGCCGATTATTTGATCAGCGTGGGTTATTAGGGCGATAGTGCTAATGATATTAGTAGCTAATATATGATATAGTAGATGGTGTAGAGGTGGTCTATCGAAGACAAGAAGGAGGAGAATTGAGACAAGAAGAGTAGTAGACAAGAAGGAGGAGAATTAGTAGACAAGAAGAGTATGAGTAGACAAGAAGGAGGAGAATTAGTAGACAAGAAGAGTATGAGTAGACAAGAAGGAAGAGAATTAGTAGACAAGAAGGAGTATAAGTTGACAAGGAGACTATTCAGACGATTACAAAACTGATAGTAAACATGGTAATGCAGTTGTACAGTACACTAGGTACTAGGTAGAGTACTTGTCTCAGAGAATAGATCAGTCGAGACAGCATTCACCCCTGATAGAATATAGGAAAATGACAGGTGTTTCTACTGACAGAGTGTCATTATGAGAAGCATCCAGGCATGTATGACCAGAACAAGTGAGTTTATGGAGAGTGATGCGAATACAAAGAGATCATTAGGCAGATACAGTACAGATCATTAGTGCAGATACAATACAGACCATTAGTGCAGATGTCGATTACAGATCGTTTATCGTTTACACTCGAGTCTGTAATTCTGTGAACATGACAATTACAATAGTGTACTATTGTAATCTGATACATGTCCTACACCATTGAGTGATGATATTATTAGGATACATTGCAAGCATCTGAATATACATACACATTCATGCATACATATTCATCATCTATACACGTCTAATATTCAGGTTACACATTCAGGTATACAAATCATGTATACACATACAGGTATACACATCCTGGAACATCATCTGTCTCTGACTCATTCCTCTACCTTCTCACAACCTGTACAAATCCTTGTCAACACCGTCCAAATTCTTTGGCAAGCGGACCGCCACACCAATGGGGTTGATGACCACGTTGTTGATGTCCCACACGCCCTTGTGGTAGTAGACGTCCTTCTTCAAGAACTCAATGACCTCGTCCTTGTTGTTGGCCACGAGGTGGAAAGCACTGCCCGCGAACTGGGTCTTGCTTTCGTCCGTGTAGATGGCCCCCGCAGACTTGACGATCCCCGCATTGACGGTGGGGGCAATGCCTTTGAGGTGCTCGGCCCGGACGGCAGACCGGTCGGCGCCGGGCTTGTCGTAGATGATGACGTTGTATTCGGTGGACATGGCTCTTTTGAAAAGTCGGGGTATTCTCAACATAAAACAGTGAGCGAAACAAATAGTGAGCGAAGCGAACTGTTTGTTTCGCTCACTGTTTGTTTACGCAGAATGTATGAGGAACAAATGAAAGTAGTGGCAAGAATACACATTTGCTCACTTGTAACAGTGAGCATGCTCACTGTCGTATTCTGAAGTACTCACTTGAAAGGTGTATATGCAGGATTTCCCCACTTGATGCCAATTAAGACCCATAGATTGTACAAAGTATAAACATCCAATAAAGTATACCTGTTTAAAAAAATAGATAATGAATAAATGACTGAATTAATACTTGGATTATAGATCTTCAGAGGCTCTTACATTCACAATTACTACCATTGATTACAGTTACTATTTTACATTCTTATGATGAATGTTCACCAGATCTCAGTGATTATGGCAATTACCATATGATGACTTATTCATTTTGATAACTGTAAAAATCACCATTCTGACCGCTGCTCGGATAGTTTTGATTACGCTGGTCGGATTCTGAATTTGCAGCCAAGAATACACTTCACCACGTCTGGATAATTGAACCATTAACGCACCCTTCCACTAGAGCCACAGTTGATCGGAGCCACAGGGATTAGCAAGTACAGTGAGCGAAGCGAACTGTAGAGAACTGTAGAAAAGAACTGTAGAGAACTGTAGAAGCTTTTGAAACGATTTTTTTGAGGCATTTCTCGCGAGTGACCGAGCTAAGTGAGTTGAACTAGTGAGGTAGTAAAATAAGTGAGCTAGTGAGGTAAAACAGTGATTTCAGTGAGCAATGAGCTAGAAAGGAAAGGACCACAGGAGCATGAAATGTTAGCGTAGCCAATTGGCAACTAATGGTGACGAACAACAGGTAGTCAGTATAATCGTCAACTATGGTGACAATGACTGTTAGAACTCACGAGCCCTCAATTGACCTAACGCATGTCCGACTAGACGATACAGAGGCCTTTGATCTGTTCCCAGCCTTGGTACAAATCGCAAAACAAGCGTTGACTCTTGGCCATGTAGACTGGACGACAGCTAGAGTGGCAATGAAATAGATTATCGATACGAGCTAAAGAGTCTCTAGGTTGACTGTCAAATAATCTTCTTTTGTAATATCTATTTCAGATCTCGCAATAATTCAACAAGATATCTCCCCATAAAGTTCTTATTACGTTGCAGGATCTCAAATGCATCATATTTGTGTCAGTATTTGCGCCTAAATAAAATTTGCACCCAAAGTACTTCACAGTAACGGGAACTTTTCATATCTTATGATTCAGTCCTCACATCCCATCATTGCAGAGAGAGACGGAAACGATGATAGAAGTACCGAGATACTCACAGTGATACAGCGGCAATTGTGATGGCGAAGAAAATCTAAACTCTCCTCTTAGAATCTCAATTGGCTTTCCCTAAAGCTCATTCTGTTTCAGCATTCTGATTTACGCCCTGTGTCAGGCTGGTTCATGACAAATTTCATGACAAGGCCTTTTCATGAAAGGGCCTAGTTCATGCTAATTTACTTTGAGATGCATCCTCAGTCATTTATAAATCATTGTTTTTCCGGTATCAGATCCAGAAGCCATTTTGTCGTAATACCATCACATTGACATACTGTATGAGTTACGTAACATTTCCAAACGAGCAAGCGAGTTGAGTGAACTAGATACAGTATCATTGTGATAAACACCCAGTGTGATCATTAATAAAGCCCGTGGTGTATCATTAGTAACACCCATTGTGTATCATTTATGTGAGTAAGGAAAAAACTTGTGTTTCACATATGTGAGATATATACAACCGAAGTATTTATGTGAGTAACCCATTGTGTCATATCTGAGTAAGGTAAACACATTCACTGACATGAGCAACACATGAGCGAAGTGAATGTTTGCTTATAATTTCCGAATTCTCGAATTCTCGGTTCTCGAATTATCAAATTCGAGCAATTCGAGCGGAGCGAGATTTGAGAGAATCTGCGATGCAGATGGTGTCAGCAAATGAAATACGTGTCAAGCGATAAGCATACATCTAAATCAGTGCTGATCGTTCAGAGTGTAATTACAATAACCTTACCGTGCTGAATTATAGTGCTTTTTTGTATTCTTTTTCAGTGCTTTGTATTCTTTTAAGTGCTTTGTATTCTTTTCAGTCTTCTCTTTTCAGTGCTTGTATTCTTTTCAGTCCTGTCTCTTTTCAGTCCTGTATTCTTTTTCTTTGTATTCTTCAGTCCTGTACTGTATTCTGGGTGCTATACTCGATTTTGTCACGTGATCCCAGTCTATTCTACGTTACTCACGAGACCTTCACATTCCCCTTCTATGTTTATCCTCTACATTAATCACGTGATCTTCTTGTAATTTCTATGCAGTCTCCGCGTACACCCGGATTCTCTCCTTCCTTGGTCCCAAGCCTTCTGTTTTGATTCCCGCACCGAACTGGTTTCCATATGGCGAGTGGGTTGGAATCAAATTTGTGGGAACGGCGGTTGTGTCTGTCTGTCTTCTGTACTGTTTCTGGCCAATGCCGCCCTTGTCTCTAATCAAGGACTTGAGGAATGACACATCGTATCTCTTTTGGTACGCGTCGTGTCTCAACTCGGCTCTTTGGCCGTCCTTGACCTGGTCGTAGAGTTTGGTGGCCACCAAGGGCTTGTCGGTCCTCTCGTGGTTTCTGTACACGTAGAACCCACCCAATACGGCCGCCACCGCAAATATCTTGGTGAGGTTCACCTCAATCAGCTTCTCCGGAGCAGCGTGATGGCTGGAGTTGTATCTGCGGAAGACTGTTTGTATGGCCCGAGTGTTTCTGGAAAACATGTGGAAAAAAATTGTCCAATGGGATTTTTTTAATTAACCACATAGTGAGCGAAGCGAACTATGTGAGGAAATAAAGACATAGTGAGCGAAGCGAACTATGAGGTGAAATATAAGACACATAGTGAGCGAAGCGAACTATGTGAGGAAATATAATGACATTGTGAGCGAAGCGAACTATGTGAGGAAATATAATGACATTGTGAGCGAAGCGAACTATGAGGTGAATATTAAGACATAGTGAGCGAAGAGAACTATGGAGGTGAAATATATGACACATAGTTCGCTTCGCTCACTATGTGTCTCATCATATTCTTATATCGTCACCTCACATAGTTCGCTTGGCTATGTGTCAATGAATAATAAACCACATAGTTCTCTTCGCTATGAAGTCCCAATGCATATTATTGATGGTTCTCTCTGAGATGCTATGATCAGAAAGATTGCAGAGAGGCATATGAATAGAGGGCTGATAAGATGATTTTTATAATCGATGAGTGTCAGCTGGTTACTAGAATACATATTAAATGTGTACACTGAGCGAAGCGAAGTGTACTCAGCACTCTAAATCTAAAAGTCTGAGTACAGAGAGAAATGTACTCATAAATCATAATACTCGATTCTACCTACAACTGTATCGTAAATATTCCAAGTACACGCTCAATGTGCTCTATTTATGTATGTTAAGTATGCCCTTCCATGTATGTTTATTCTCTCTCCAAAGTACTCGATTCCGCTTCAAAAAGTATTCGTATTCGATCATTTCTGCCCAAACCTCAATGTGGTAAAATGACTTAGGTAGAGAGGTAGATTGCATGCCACAAGAGTCTCTTTCACGATTTAAGTCGTTATTTGTTCACGTTAACACGTAATCATTCCACATGTCTTTCGATCATCATCCATTTTTATTGGACAAGCACCTTTAGACTGTTTCCAATTTCTCCAACTTTTCGTAGATTTCTCACTTTTATCACTTACAAGAGCCTCAACAACTTATCATGTTACCCGGGCCTGAGGTTGAATCATACAGTAAATCACCAGCCAAGAAAACTTGTTTGTCCTATATGTACTCGCATGGTAGTCTTTGGGCCCCCAAAAATTATAGACTGATCTGCGCAAACATGACAGCTGCTCTCGTGAAGATTGGGCGCAATTGAGGTGCTATATATCTATTGATATAGATGAACACTCGCACCTTCATATTTCACCTGATCAGTACCCTTAACTCTATTTATCCCTTGATCTGTCGTAGCTCTAGATTTATGTCGGCTTTAGAGATTTCTTCTCTACCTGTATACATGGTATGATTGAATCATCCCTTATATGGCTAGATCTTGAAACCAATACATTGGCTAATCTTGATACCAGCATACTATATCTTAATATGTATCTGTATACAATATGGCTTTATGCATCTGTATACAATATGGCTTTATGCATCTGTATACAATATGCCTTTATACATCTGTATACAATATGCCTTTATGTATCTATACATTATGGCTCGATCTCCCTACATCTATAGATCTATCTGTATCTCTGCCTATTTCGTACCCCGCTCTCGGACCCGGGCTTCTACAATAATAATGGTTCAATTTATTTTACGGCCGTGCCGGTATGCATTAAGGAAAGTCGTTATCATGAGGGTATTACCCACGAGTTGGGCGTGGGCCATTCTGATGCAATTGAATATTTGGATCACATTAGTGATTAGTTTGGTATTAAGGTCTGGTTATGAGTTGTCTCTTATGAGTTGTGGATATGAGTTGTGGATATGAGTTGTGGATATGATTTGTCTGTTATGAGTTGTCTGAAGGTATTGTTTATCAGTTGTGCCTCGTATTGTCTGTATTGTATTGTTACTTCTCCCATTGGTTCCATGCAGATCTCACGTTTTGGTTGATTTTGAACGGCCTGTTATTGTTCACGACCTTGGGGCCCTGTGTAGTGAACCTGGATACGACAAATTCAGTGGCCAACAAGAAGGCTGGGGTCAATAACAACACACCCCCGCTGCCAAAAGGTTTCATCATGGTGATAAAATTTTGTATTTTCGCAATGAAGTGATTTATATAAAATTTTTGCTCCCTTAGTCCGCAAAAAAGCAACAAATGGAAATTATAGCAATGCTTGAAAAGCACCGCAAAGAAAAGCAAAGAATCCTCAAGCAAAGAATCAAGAAAGAGTGTCCCAAGCAGATATTGGCTAGCAAATTTCTTTGCTAGCAAAAGTTGCAGTCCATATCTCTTCATAACCATCGAGGATGAGGTACAAAATCGCCTTACACAAAATGACTCACAATATGGAGAAGCATAAAGTTTATTTGAAGAAGAATCAGTGTCGTAGGACTGGATGGTACTCATTACTCTATAATTACTCTAATAGAGCTACTAGAGCTACTTCTAGCACTTTAAAAAGAGCTACTAACAGAGCTTACCCTAACATAGAGTCTAATAAGCTACAGCAACCTCTATGGCTTGAGCTACAACGCTTCTAATATCTCCTTCTATAATATACTTCTATTGCTATAGCAGGCTACTTCTGACTTCGCTATACTTCTAAGACAACTCGCTACTTCGCTCAGTTTCATTCTACACATCTTATCTAACATTTCATTACTCTACTATCGACTCATTTCAATCTTGTCACATTCTACACCTGCTTAGGAGTACAAGTCGTCCTCCTCGACGTTCTCGAACGCAGCGCCCGAGGCCTCACCTTCGCCCTCTCTGAATCTAAAGTTGGTGAACTGGCCACGGGATGCCTGCAACTGCTGCGCGTACGCCTCGTATCTTCTCAACTCGGCGTCGCTGACGGAGCGCTTGGCGGTCTGCATGGCCTCCTCAAAGTGCGCACGCGTGATGTATGGAACAGGGTCGTCCATCTCCACGTCCTCCTGGGCATCGGCATCGGCCTCCTTCTTGACCTCGCCCTCACCTTGCTCCTTCTCCTTCTCCTTCTTCAACTTGGCGTAGGCCTCGATGGAGTCCTTGATGGCAAACTTGGCCAGTCTCTGCACAATGTAGGAGAGATCGGCACCCGAAAAGCCGTTTGTGATCTTGGCAATCTCGCCGAGATCGAGACCAGGCTCCAACGGCGTGTTGCGCAACTGCGCGTTGAGAATCAGCAAGCGCGCCTCCTCATCGGGCAACGGCACATAAATCAACTGGTCCAATCTACCAGGACGCAACAACGCGGGATCGATCTGGTCCGGTCTGTTTGTGGCACCAATGACAAAGACATTCTTCTTGGCATTCATACCGTCCATCTCGGTCAAGAGCTGGTTCACCACTCTGTCGGAGGCACCGCCGGCGTCGCCGTGGGACCCACCACGGGCCTTGGCAATGGAGTCGAGCTCATCGAGGAACACCACTGTGGGCGCAGCCGCACGGGCCTTGTCAAAGATATCCCTAATGTTGCTCTCACTCTCACCGTACCACATGCTCAACAACTCGGGGCCCTTGACGGAAATGAAGTTGGCGGAAACTTCTGTGGCAACGGCCTTGGCGAGAAGCGTCTTACCCGTACCAGGTGGACCAAAGAACAAGACACCCTTGGATGGCGCGAGGCCAAACTTCTGGTAGTGGTCTGGGTGCAAGACTGGGTACTCGACCGTCTCCTTCAATTCCTCCTTGATGGTGTCGAGACCACCAATGTCGTCCCACGTGACGTTGACATTCTCCACGACCGTCTCGCGCAACGCCAGCGGGTTGGAGTTGCCGAGCGCAAAGCGGAAGTTGTCCATCGTGACCCCGAGCGACGAGAGCACCTCGGCATCGATGGTGTCCTCGTCGAGGTCAATGAGGTCCATCTTCTCGCGGATCTGCTGCATCGCAGCCTCCAGACAGAGCGAGGCAATGTCTGCACCAACAAACCCGTGTGTTTCGCTGGCAATGGCCTCGAGGTCCACGCCGTCGGCCAACTTCATGTTCTTGGTGTGGATGCGGAGAATCTCAAGACGACCCTCTGCGTCGGGCACGCCAATGTCGACTTCACGGTCGAAACGGCCGAAACGACGGAGCGCAGGGTCAATCAGGTTGGGCCGGTTGGTGGCGGCAATCACCACAATGTTCTGGCGTGCCTTCATACCGTCCATGAGGGTCAAGAGCTGGGACACAACTCTTCTCTCCACCTCACCATTAGTCTTGTCTCTCTTGGGGGCAATACTGTCAATCTCGTCGATAAAGATGATGGATGGGGAGTTCTTTTCCGCCTCCTCGAACGCCTTTCTGAGGTTGCTCTCACTCTCACCGGCCATCTTACTCATGATTTCCGGTCCATTGATGAGGAAGAAAAAGGCACCAGTCTCGTTTGCCACCGCACGTGCCATGACGGTCTTACCCGTACCAGGCGGGCCATACATCAAGATTCCCTTGGGTGGCTTGATACCAATAGACTTGAAGAGCTGTGGGTGGCGGAGGGGCAATTCCACGAGCTCGCGGATCTGTGCCAACTGCTTCTTGCACCCACCGATATCGTCGTAGCCCACCTCATTCAAGTTCTCCTCGTCCTCGCGCGCGATCGGCTCTCCCTCGCAGTGGATGATGGTGTCCTGGGCAACGATGGCAATCTCTTCTGGGTCCAAGTCCACAATCTTGAACTCGACTTGGCGCATACCTCCGCGCACGGTGAACAAGTCACCCTTTCTGACTGGGCGGTATGCCTCCACAAAGTATGGCTTGAGGTAAAGGTCAAACAACAGGCCGGTGATGCCCTCGACCGTGTCGGAAATGGGCAACACGCTTATTCTGTTTGCGTACTTGATTTCGGGGCAAGGGTGGATGGTCAAGATGTCGCCGAGACGGACGCGCAAGTTGTTGCGCACACATCTATTGACACGAGCAACACCCTTCTCCATGTCGTCATCCGACAACACTATCAACACGGTGTCCTTTCTCTTCTTGCCCTTAACAAGGACGGTATCGCCCCGGAAGAGCTGGAGCAACTCCATGGTTTCGGACGACATGGTGATGACGGAGTTGTCGTCATTGACGGCGTCATCAACAATGAGCGCATTGTCCTTCTTTTTGCGGCGAAGAATAGCCGTGGCGGTTTTGTCTTCAGCTTTGGTGTCGCCTGAGGCGTCCATAAGGTGTTTTTGGTCGGGCATGAGTGGCAAAAGATAAAATAAAAGTGGCACCAAATAAAACAACAGGTGTCGATTACCCGTTTTTTTGCAGGCGAGAAAAGTGACGGAGGTGGAAGGTTAAAGAAGGTTGTAGAATATCAACAAGTTGTACCAAGACAAATATTGTCTAGGGGCAATAGGTCTTGATACGATGTTAGTGTTGTCGTGACACGGTGGATGATAACAAATGTCACCGAGGAGCAAGAATTTGCAGCATTTCAGCACATTTGCAGCAAATAGACTGTAACAATAATATGGTGATACAATAAAGTACAGAGAATAAAACGGAAAGAATGAAGAATGGATAAAACGTGTATCAATGTATTCAGGAACATACAGGATTAAGTGAATATACGGTGAATACAAGTGAATACGGTGAATATACAGTGAATACAAGTGCATACGGTGAATATACAGTGAATATACAGTATACAGTGAATATAAAATATGAATTACAGATGAATAAAGGTGATACAGGCGAATACAGGTGAATATACATAATGAATTACAGATGAATAAAGGTGATAAAGGCGAATACAGGTGAATACAGTTGAATATACAGTATGAGTGTTCAAAATGAACAGACAGTGAATACTGGTGAATACAGCATACAGGTGAATACAGCATACAGGTGAATACAGTATCAATCTACAATATGAATATTCTGTACAGGTGGTGAAACAGTATGAAATACAGGTGAATACACGTGAATCAGGTGAATATGAATACAGGACAATATACAGTACGAGATTCACATTTATATACAGTATGGTCAGATATGAACATACAGTCCTCCATACAATAATAATACAGTTGATCTACAGTATCATATACAGAGATTCATGTGATATACAGTGAATATACAGTGAATATACATTATCAATATAAGGAATATACAATCTACAATATGACGTGAATGACTGGCTTGCGAGCCAGTAGCCTATATCGATTCTTTGATGTCTTGCTTATTCCGTTTGGGTTACCTTTTATACCTTTTTATTCCACTTTTATTCTCCCTTTATTCGACTTTTATTCTCCCTTATTCTCCACTTTTCACTATGTCCGCGTGCCTCTTTTGCAAAATCATCAAGGGAGAGATTCCCTCCTTCAAGTTGATCGAGACCAAGCTCTCGTACTCCTTCTTGGACATCCAGCCGACGGCCGAGGCGCACTTGTTGGTCATTCCCAAGTACCACGGAGCCAAGTTGCACAACATCCCTGACGAGTACCTTGCGGACATTTTGCCTGTGGTGAAGAAATTGACCTCTGTGTTGGAGTTGGACTTGAACAACACCCCTGAGGGAGACGGCTACAACGTTTTGCAGAACAACGGCCGCATTGCCCACCAGATGGTGGACCATGTGCACTTCCACTTGATTCCAAAAAAGAGCGAGGAATCGGGCTTGGGTGTGGGCTGGCCGGCCCAGGAGACGGATTTCGAAAAGTTGGGCAAATTGCACAAGCAATTGTTGGCCAAGTTGGAGGGAAAATTGTAATGAATGATTGCCTGATAAATGTAATGGGAGGGGAACGGTAGTAAAGTTGGGTTGTAAAGTTGGGTTGTAGAGTTGGGTTGTAGAGTGAAGGAGTGAAGGAGTGAAGAGTTGAAATAGGAGCTGTAATAGGTGTATATAGGGGATAATGTATTGTTTGGGGATCTAGTGAGGATATTAATGAGGAGTGAATGGGATCGGCACTGTATGCAGGATATTAGTTGGATGAAATGTGGTACTGCAATTTTAAATGGCTAAGAATATCCTGGCCATTGAGTTGAACGGGCTGCGAATGGATCGATGGCGATTGTATCCTTGTAGATATTGATTCTATTGGCAAGAGACCAGAAGGAAGGTTGATGCTGCCATCATAATAATTTCTCAGCGTAATGAATATCCATTAATGTTCGCATCAGTCTAAAAGCATACCAAATCATATACAATACTAGCGAATGTTGCTTATGTGTGATTAGTGAGGTAATCACGAGCAAAGTGTGGCTAGTGTAGACTACATTGAAACCATATTGGCATTGCATTCTTGGGATCCTTCGCACAGTGAGCGAAGCGAACTGTGCTTACGTGTTCTTATTCATATGCTTATTCCATCTCTGCACAGCTCGCACAGTTCGCTTCGCTCACTGTGCTCACTGTGCTCGCTCACTGTGCTAAATTTGTGTGGGTAATATTTGCAGCCGCAAAATCATTTCAGCCTTTCGAAGCCTGTACGTTTCGATCGTAAGAAATAGTCTAGTGGAATGGGTGGATATACTACTTCAATCTCTAATGGAGGACTATCGCTGTAGAACTAGTTATGGGCCTGAAAAATGAGATGTACATACATTCAGAGCAATGGGGGCAATGGATGAAAGTATTCTATGAGTATATATGGAGCGGTGTTGTGGATAACATACAGTATATAGAAGTGCTACTGATCAGTCAAAGCAAGTAGTCATATAGAAGTGCTACTGATCAAAGCATGCCTCCTAGCAACAGTGTCCCAGTATACGTGTATAATAAGGTGACATAAATGAGGTAAAGGTGTAAGGAGAATGTGTATAAGGAGAGTGTATAAAGGAGAATGTGTATAAGGAACTCGTGTAAAGGAGAATGTGTATAAGGAACTTGTATAAAGGAGAATTTGTAAAGGAGAATGTGTATAAGGAGTGGATAAAGGTGGCGTAAAGGTGGTATAATAAAGGTGTGTATGAGGTAGAGAATCATACAGGTGTGTAAAGGGCACAGGTGTATGATGTTGATAAAGATATGCCAAGATATGCTGTGTATTGTATTCTATCATTATCATATGGGTGTCATGGTCATGAGTGTTATCTGGGTCTTTTCAGAACAAAGCACCTATGAAACCTCCTATATAGCCCACAAAGTAACTGCTGGCCCACGTCAACGTGGTGGCGCCAAAAGGAAAGTAGCTCACGGTGTAGTACAACACCGCGAGGATCTCAATGATACTGGTGAATATGGTCAAGATACTGCTCTTCAAGACGACCAGCGAGTACAAGGTCATCGTTACCGACCCCACAAACACCGTGGTGAACAAAATACGGCCTGGCGAAAGCAAGTGGGCGATATAATGTCGGGGGCCCTGCAAAACCCCAAACGACACCAAGAACAAGATCAGGCCCATGGACCAGAGCATGCCGAATTTGCGTGGGCGGAGCGCCAAAACGGGAAACATGAAGAAGGAGATGGCAAAGCAGAGGATAGACCCTGCTAAGCAGCAGGCAAAGCCCACTATGCGCTCCACGCGACCCAACTGGAACCAGCCGGGTTCTTGTACGGCTGTGTCGTTATTACTGGTGGGAAGCTGTGCGTAGAGGTTGGAGGCGCTGGTCCGCACGTAGTCGGTCCAATCAGAGAGAACGGGCTGGGCCGTGCGGTTGTTCCACCGGTTGAGCGATTCTCGGAATGTGTTTTCCATAAAAAGAATATCCTCGAGCGAAGCGAGAGGATATTCAAAGAAATAGCAAGGAGATATCATCGAGCGAAGCGAGATGATATCCTGTCTCAAAGAAATATCAAGTAAGGAGATATCATCTCCTTGCTCGATGCTATCCTGTCTCAAAGATAGAAGATATCATGAATGAGCGAATATGGGAGTAATAGGATAGAAGAGGATAGGAATGTAGGAATATCATAGAATAGTCATAGAACAGTAGTAGAATAGAACTAGCATAGGAAAGTCATGTCGTATAGTAATAGGTATCGAATGACAGGTATGTGAAGATTTATGTAGACTAATAGAAGCTAGGATGAGATAGACAAATTTTGAGGATATGGGGTACTGTATAGTCTGTGTCGACTGACGAATGCTCAAATGACCATCAAGTAATGCTTAAACAGAGGATAGAGGAGGATATTACAGGAGGATGAATTAGGTAAGGCAGATTCTAGACGGCAATAATGTGTGGAGAGACGAGTTTATTAGAAAGCCCTGGATGACTGTATATAAAAGCCTGGGTTAGCTTATGAGACTGCCTGAAGAGAATGACATCATCTATTCATTGAAACAGGAAGCTCGCCATTCGCTCCGCTCATGATGACTCGTTGCACCTGTTTTCGCCCAAATTACTGTAGATTAAGAGTCAACACCAACAATCTTCGGTTTATTTCTGAGAGTCACAAGCGAACAGTCCTCAGATTGCAGAATAGAGGGAACATTCGAGTCATAATTCTCATGACTGCGAGTTTCTGTCTCAATAGAACATCATTCACTGACAGGCAGTACTGGTAACCAAAAAGTGACGCAATCCCGTAATACATCTATATGGATCATGGGTCTTGCCTACAGGACTAGTGACTCCATATTACTCCTCGCTACGCTCGAGTAATCGAAGTATTATATGTGAACCCCTCCAACGCTCGATTGAAGCGTTCAGTGAGTATCACGCTGAGCGAAGACGAGATGAGAATAGAGTTATTTCTTATGAGATTAGGAACTCAGGGAAGTGAATATAGGCCAGTGTTTGGTATATTGGGGATGCATTCTGAGACAATACCAGTGTTGTAATTCTGCTGATTATAGCTTCGTAAAGTGAATACGAGCGTTCTAACTGGTGATCGACTGATGGTTCAGTTATCCGGATGAACTCGCAATGATTGATATGGGTGTTGATTCCTGAACTCGTAATTTTGTTGATTACTGAATTCCTGATTTTGAACTCCTGTGATTTTGAGCTCCTGTGATTTTGTTTGATTAGTGATTTTGAACTCCTGTGATTTTGTTTGACTATTGAACTCTATGATTGCAACGAAGGCAGATAAGATGTCTTCAGTGTCACCTAGACCCTTTAATCGAATATCGATAGAACGAGCAGTAGATCACTTCTGGGTTCACCCACTGGAGGGCAATGACTCAATTAATGAGTATTGCTTTTAAAGTGAGGGATGTAGTTCAGTGGGATATCAAGGAGATGGTTTAGGTATTCAAGGGATGGTATGATATTCAATGGTGTATGGGTGTATTCGATGGTGTATAGGTATATTCGATGCTGTCTAGATATATTAAACGAGATGTAGTATGTTTCAATTGAGATGTAGTGCTTTCATAGAGATATAGCTTTCAAGATGTTGTATAGCTGTGGAGGTATAGGGAGATGATTAGGTATATTCGGTGGTATAGGTATATTCTAGGAGATGGTATATTCGATGGTGTATTGGTATATTCTAGGAGATGGTATATTCGATGGTGTATTGGTATATTCTAGGAGATGGTATATTTGATGGTGTATTGGTATATTCTAGGAGATGGTATATTCGGTGTATAGGTATATTCATTGGTGTTAAGGTATCAAGGAGAGTATATTCAACAGATGATTAGGTATATTTAGTGTCTAAGTATATCATGCTGTATATTCATATGTTTGTAGGCGCATGGACGATCTCCAAGATAGTACTATCTTTTGAGCACGTTCCAAGTTCGATGATTGCGATTTGGACTGTATACACTCTGTAATTTACATTCCCCAAGTTCAGGTTGTTATCACCCTGTAGCGTAACCATAGCACTACCTCATTAGCATCGCTTTGGACAAACCGATTGTCCTTCCAGCGAAAACCAACAGATAAGGTACCAGATTATGTCTCATCGAATCTGTGGTACCTTTTACATCACATTATGGACAATCATATTTATTCAACCCCTTAATATTTTGTGGCAAAAGAATAGCATGGACTGACTCATAAGACTCTAGACTTCAGATTAGACTCATGACTCGACTTCTCCTGACGTCGAGTGTTCTATCATAGTATACACATTTCCGTAGGTCGATACAAGTCTACTCTCTTACCTGAGTGAGAGCACTTCAAAACTCACCTGAGCTATCGCTCAGGTTAGCTCAGGGAGTTTGAGTACTCTCGCTCAGGTGAGGCTCAGGTGAGGCTCAGGTTAGGCTCGGAGTTGAAATACTCTCCTCGCACTCACCTTCGCTATCGCTCAGGTGAGGCTCAGGTGAGGCTCGGATTTGCTATTATTTTTCTCAACATGGATGCCTACCTCAACGACAGCCCCGAGAACTTTGACTACACGGACCCCAATGCCAACATCAACCCCCCTCTCAAAGCCAGCATGGCCAATTCGATGAATATGGGCATGGGCATGGGCAACATGGGCATGAACGCCCACATGGACGACGACTACTATTCCGGCAATCTTTCCCTCAATGTGGGCCAATACACACTGCCGGTGTTGAGTGGGCACAATTCGTACACGAGCGACCCGTTCCTCGATGATCTCGACAACTTGAACTTCCCCCAGATGAATAACATTGAGAGCATTGACCAGGCGTTGGAAACGGGATACGACAACTACCGGGAGGGCAAGAGCTATGGCGACACTTCTGAAACGGTGTACAATGCCGGGTATTCTGAGCCATCGTTTGACTTTCTCAACCCGCGGTATTTTTCGCCCACGAGCCGCAACAACTTCAATTCGCTCAACGCCATTGCCGAGGACGACAACGTGTCGCAGTATGGAAGCAGTTTCAAGTCGATTCCCGAGTCCAATTACCTCTCCCCCAATACAAAGTACCTCTCGCCCAACTACGACTCATTGGACACGTTGCGGCTGCCGTCGCAGTCGTATTTGAACTCGCCCCCACAGTATATGAGCACCAGTATCCCGAATCCCGCGGCCAAGGAGCAGAATTTGCTTTCGCCGCCAAATACGAGCGTGCAAATGAGCAATTCGGTCCCGAGTGGCAGTTCTGTTTCAAATCTGATTCCAACAAAACAGCTCTCCAAGGAGGAAAAACTCAAACGCAGAAGAGAGTTCCACAATGCGGTCGAACGCAGGCGGCGCGACTTGATCAAGGAGAGAATTAAGGAGTTGGGCCTGATTGTGCCTCCGCTGTTGTTGAACCCCCAACTATTGGCAGTGCAGATGTTGCAAAAGAATAAGAATAGCGAGTTGGACGACTTGATTGCAAATGTAAAGGTGAAGGAAACAAAGCCAAATAAGAGTACCATTTTGAACAAGTCGGTGGATTACATTGTGCATTTGAAGTATGTGTTGGAGGAGCAGAGGAAGACGAGGGAGATGTTGGAGGAGAGGATAAGGGGGTTGGAGGGGGGGTATGATCCGCCTCCGGCGCCGACAAGGGAGTGGAGGAGGGAGTTTGATCCGGATGAGTTTTTTCTGGAGATAGTATAGCGAGTCTCGCGAAGCGAGGCGAGTACAGAGCTTATTTTCGAGCCCTCGCGAAGCGAGGGCGAGCTACCCTGGGCCCCATTCTCGAGCTCTCGAAGCGAGAGTGAGTATTCAAACTATGTAGCGAGTCCTCGCGAAGCGAGGGCGAGCAATCTGCCCACATTGCGAGCTCTCGCGCAGCGAGGGCGAGCTACCCTGGCCCCCATTCTCGAGCTCTCGAAGCGAGAGTAACCCTGATCTCCCACATTCTCGAGCTCTCGAAGCGAGGGCGAGCAACCTGCCCACATTTTCAAGCACTCGAAGCGAGATTGAGTATTCAAATTATGTAGCGAGTCCTCGCGAAGCGAGGGCGAGCAGACAATTGAGCCCATCACTCCAACTGAGCCCATCTCTCCAACTGAGCCCACTCCAACTGAGCCATCTCTCCAACTGAGCCTACTCCAACTGAGCCATCTCTCCAACTGAGCCCACTCCAACTGAGCCATCTCCCCAACTGAGCCCATCTCCCCAACTGAGCCCACTCCAACTGAGCCACGTGTATCTCGCTCCCGCCAACCTGCCTCCTATATAATCCCCAATTGTGGGACTGCCCTTCAGCCCCTATATACTCGCTTGCGCTTTGAGCAGACCCAACTGAGCCCTCCGAGCGTTGTACTTATCCTGTTCTCATGAGCTACAGGTGGGAGGTATGGACCGTATTATATAGACCTGTATAGAGTATTATGGATTCGAGCAAGGGAAGTAGGCAGGCGAGAGTGAGGGAAGGGAATCTGAGCGAAGCGAAGTGAGTGTTTGGGACAGCCTGCAGGAGAGGCACGTGATTAAGAGTAGAGTGAATAATAAGGCCATCGTGTAGATTATACACTAGAGAGTATAGCGTAATTATAATTTATTCAATTAGGGCCAGCCTGTACTTATAGATCCTCAGCAAGGTTGCATGTTGACATACTTTTGGATTCAAGGTCCTATGATGAAACAATTTTTCTATCTTTTGACAAATACCTCGCTTCGCTCGATATTTGCCTGACACTATTTTTAAGAACAAATACTTGAGCTTCGCTCAAGTATTTCTAGATTTGTCTGTATCTTTTGTTACAAATACCCCGCTTCGCTCGATATTTGTTATATCTTTGGGGACAAATACTTGAGCGAAGCGAAAGTATTTGTCAATGTGCGACCAGCGGGTTAATGGTGGGCTTCACAAAACTAAAACACCCAATAAAGTATATCTGATAAAAATTGCAATGTCTATCTGAAGCATGGACTACAATGTTCCGGATAAGCAGGAAAAACAAAGTATTATATACCGAGCTCGCAGAGCGAGGTGAGTAGACCAGCTTTAAGTGAATCAAAGGGAAATTCATTCGATTTGAGCGAAGCAAAGTGAATGTTGTATTGATATGGTGGGCTCGTCATTATGCAGGAATGTCACGTGATCAGTAAGTTGCAAAAAGAATATCAAGATCCACTGATGAAGTATAGAATAGCACTAATCCCGTGTAACCATACTGAATGACTGTCTAATGAGGACTTGTACCCCCCATATATAGCTGGATGTTTTCTGTTGATTGACATTTCCTAATTTGGAATAAAGACCTATTCTGAAACATTATTCTAATGGGACACAGGGGATATCCATCTTCCGCTTCATGCAAACCAAAAATGATTTTAAACCATGGGTACTGCTATCCTACAACTTTCAGTAAAGGCACTAATCTAACGAAATATTATATATATGGACACCGGGCAAGCGAGAGTAGACCCAGCTTAGTGAACATGGAGATGAGATCTGAGTGGAGTTTCTGATAGAAATATTGAACGAGATGTCAACGAATTGTGAATTGCTCAGACAAATTGGGCATACTCCACGGGACACTAGCACATTATTTCATGGTGATGCCTGTATAGGAGTGCTCTAAACAGGCACTCTCACTCTTCTCTTTTCAACGAACTGAGCGAAGCGAAGTGAGTGTTGTATGTTAATGAAGTGCAAGAAAGTAGATTATGCTAATGACGTCAGCGATAGTTATGTTAATGAAGTAAGTGAGTAGATAATGAAGTCAATGAGTAGATTACATTATCAGAGAATAAGTACCTTCCGCATCTCCTAATAATCGAACAGTTGGCAGCCACCGAATTGTATTTACCAGTCACTGCTTATCTAAAAAGCACCTCTACGTTCTATCTATTCAATTGACCGCAATTGAGCTGTATTGACCCAAACTAAGCCTATCTGAGGTCTTGAGTTCTATTCCGTCATTATCAAGCTCACAGTGAGATTAAGTGTTCAGTTTTCGCATCTGAATACTCCATTACGATTCCTCGCTACTTTTCACTGCTCATATCACTTCATCTCAAAAATGAGCTCAATTGCTGCAATTGAGCTGTTAGGGTGCTGTTAATTGAGATTTTAGGGTGCTGTTATTGGAAGAGATCCTCAACTTTGCACTCACATCTCAGAACAGCAATGTGAATTGAAATGGACTGTTCTGAGGGCAGTTATAGATAAAAAGACCGTATAATCTGTTAGAAGTATATATATGGACACCGAGCAGCGGGCAGTCGACCGTGAACATGTCTTCCACTCCTTCAACGGTGTGAGACACTTGATCTGGGTCTTTGGCAAGGAGTTGCAGGTGAAGCAGGTCTTTAGAACTGGCTACATTGTTGTGAGCCTCACTGCTGTTTTTGGTTTCTACTTGGCGTTCTTTTAATGAAGTTAACACGAACTGAGCGAAGTGAGTGTTATATTGTATTATGGTGGGCTCTCTGGGCATTATGCAGGACGGTTACGTGATCAACATCTTAAGTATGGAGTAACAATTTCCACCGAGGAGACTGAGCACTTACAACGTATATCCCAGTAATTAGGGATAGATGACATACTTATGGGTCTTAGCTGGACGTTGTATGTCTATGAATTCCTAATGAATTCAAATACATATTCTGAACCTTGGGGATTAGGATATTGGTCAAGTGAGAAGTGAGCGAAGTGCGTAATAATTACTATGGCCATATTCCCTTTTTACGAACCATTCGATCTTGGTACTGCTCCGCACAATCTTCAAGTACGCGGAATCTACCAGAAGCACCCACCAGCCAGCTTCCACTAGCATGATACGCTCGAGTCACTATATAATCGTCGATTGCTAATAGACCATCTAGCGAGGTGTTTTCAAAGGACAAGCACTTGCTCGCTTTGATCATCCGTTTCTGAGCTTGCTGGACGTGTGACTTGAGATTTGGAAGTACAATTTCCGATAGATTCAGAATCAATATGTATGTTGAATGCTTCATTGGGCATTTGCATCATCATGAGTTCAATATCACGATTATGGATCATCTTGTGCTCCAATATGATTCTCCTTGTCGCTTGAACAAATATCTTTACTACCGTAGCTGTACGAGTATTAACTTAATAAGGGAAAAGGCAGACTGTCATTGCACCATAATATTCAGGCTCAGTGTTTATTGATAGAGAAGTTAAATGAAGACCTAAGACATTATGTATGCAGCAGATTAAGAGTCAAGTAAATTCAGAATCCTGGATAACTCAGAATGTCCTCAAACGATGCTCCCAAGTCGCTCAACAGTGCAGGACTCAGGTCTATGGGTCTACTAGGAAGCTTCAGTGTGCTTGATAAACAATCAAGCTCAGTATACGTAGTGTCTTTACCTAGCTAAGCTTTCATATTGTTAATTGGCTTCCCTGGCTCATGATATAGAGCAACTCAAAAAAACAGATAGTGACGGGAAAGGATCATATTCCCTGTTCTACACACAGCTTATGTATAGAATACCCACCATATTAAAGTACCTAAGTTATCGTGTATGATAACCCAAACATGACCCTGACTTCATTTCCTATCCATAATTGAAGAAGACTAGAATCTTTAACCTGTGTTCCGGGATGTTTCAACATACCTTTAATTCACATTAGGAAACTTTAATACACACCAAGGATGTAAGTACCATCCGGCACTAAATAGATATAAATTAGGTTACAGTGTTCTAGACCAGACAGAAAAACCTCACTGCGAACAACCAACTTGTGCTAGATACTTAGCAGTGAGCGAAGCTCACTGCTACATACACTATCGTACAATTACATCACCTTCCACCAACATAATATTCATAAATTATTCTTCCATACGCATTCTTGTATCATCTTTGAGTGTTTTATCATGTATCAAATGTCTAGTTATTGTTGATGTCATTTCATCTTCCCTCATAGCCTGGCTATTTGTACTATGGCCTCAGGAAATATGACTGGAGAGGAATTAGAGAATTGTGAGGACGTGTATGTACGATTTATGTGATGATTTCACTGAGCCCTTTCGTATTTCCAGCCTCTGGTGACCGTATTAAGTAGGATTCGGAGATTAAGAAAGTTTAAGGAATGAATACAATATCTATAATTATTCTGTAGCGATCTTTTCTTCTATCCTGTCCTGTCCTTTAATTGTCCTTATCTTGGCCTCTCCTTGTCTTTTATCTGTCCTGTCCTTTATCTGTCCTTATCTGTCCTTTCCTTTATCTGTCCTTATCTTATCTCTTCTATCTTTATTCCTACTTCAACATAGTCTCTACATACCTTGCAAAGTTGCTCACCAGCGGAAACGCCACGTCGTTGTTCAGGTTTGTGAACTCCGCAATGGAGCTGTTGTCCTTGAGCAACGGCTCCTCCAATAAATATTCTCCAAAAGAGCCCTCATAGGAATCCGCATCGTTTGAGTCAAAACGCGACGAGTGGTCATCTGAAAACGAAGTGACGTTATCGGTGTGAGTCTCATTTCCAATCGTAGCGGTCTCCCCATTAGAGTGTTCGTCCTCGTCTTCAGAGTCGCTTCTCCAGTACTCCCCAAAACTGGGGAAAAAACCCTCGTCCTCTGACAACGGCACACTGAGAATGTTGTAGGAGCTGTGGTTAATCAGCTCGTTCGACGATACCGCGCTATGGACGGACTCCAGCTCAGATTCAGAAAAACCCTCGTCCAGAATCTCTTCAGCCAAAAGCCTCCGGTAGGCATGTTTGGGCTCGCCAAAAGTCCACGGAAATGGGCCTTTCTTTTCGATATCCTCTTCATCCATCTTTTTGATATCCTTCTCCTCCATCTTTTCGATGTCCTCTAGCTGATCATCCATCTTTTCGATAACCTTTTCAATATCCTTCTCCTCCATCTCGATATCCTCCAT
This sequence comes from Kodamaea anthophila, assembly GCA_015708815.1. NCBI lineage: Eukaryota > Fungi > Ascomycota > Pichiomycetes > Serinales > Debaryomycetaceae > Kodamaea > Kodamaea anthophila. The sequence goes on along the minus strand of JACFYR010000039.1, from coordinate 34,814 downwards.
CTTTACTTGAGGAGATACAGTTTCCAAGCCTTCATGCTCAGGCGCTGGTCTGGGGGTTGAAATGGATGTCTGGGAGCGAAAATATATGGGCCGTCCCACCATGGTTGTGCTGAGCTTTTTGCGGAGGGACCGGCCCTCGCTTCTTCTGCAGCACCCAAAGAAGCGGAGAATACGCTTGCGAGTGGAAACCCTCTGCGGAATCGTGTCTTCGAGCAGCGTGACTACCACTGGGTTGATTTCGTGGCCGGTGGGAAACTCGTAGGTCTTGGACACGAGCCCGGACGAATTTTGCAGCCATTCCTTTTTGAGCACCAAGCTCTTGGTGGAGTCTTGAGACTTGCGCTTCTTCTCCTCTAGCGCCGCCAAAAACGTGCGGGCGGGAACCGCAACGGCCCCAGTAAAGGTCTCAAAAATGTCCTCGTCGTATGTAGACAAGCTTGATTTGACACGGGTGTCGGAGACTTTCTCTGTTGTAGGATTGGGTTTAATTGAATCTTCAACTGGTGGTTTAATTGAATCTTCAACTGGTGGTTTAATTGAATCTTCAACTGGTGGTTCAATTGGATCTTCAGCTGGATCTTCAACTGGTGGTTCAATTGGATTTTCAATTGCTGGGGTCTCAGTTGTAGGCGCTGTGGGCGGCTCTGTTTGAGAACTCCTGGTGCCCTTCCTGTACACACCTTGGGCATTTCTGTACAAAGAAGCCTGGACTTCTACTGATTGGGTATCAGTACCATTTGCACTATTTGGACTCTTTGAACCGTTTGCACTTGCACCATTTGCACTTGCACCATTTGCACTTGCACCATTTGCACCATTTGGGGTACCATTAGGCTGGGCACCCTTTGGCTGACTCTCCACGGAGTGTCTGATCAGGCCACTGTTCAATGAACCTGGCTGTCTGTTGCTTGGCGGCTTCATGTATTTGGTGATTTGTGGTTGGGGGTGGACAATCAAACCGTAATCGGTCTTATCCTCGAACTTTGAGATGATCGACTTGACTCCACTCATGTGGAGTTTGTACATTTCTCGACATTTATAGAGCCTCGCTATGGCAGACTCGGTCTGTTGCAGAGATTTGCATTATTTCGCAGCCATCAAAAAGGGCAAGAGCAAGGCAGAAGAAAAAAGAAATCTATTGATGGAATGAAGTATATCTGATAAAAATGGACCATTAAATGAACCTGAGATTCAAGTAAATACGAGGAGATTGGGTCTATTGAAAAAGGCTTCAACAACGGCAAGCTCTTAATGAGAGGAGAGGAAGATTCGAACAACTTGTGTGGCAGAAGACTTTATGCCATAGGCTTTGTGTCCAACTGCCATAAGTTGTGTGAAGAGTGCCCGAGCGCAGCGAGGGTGAGGAGATGATATAGAAATTTACAGTGAGCGTGAGTCCTCTAGACTTCAACGCTACAACCACGTCAACTACCAGATTATAGGCGATAATGACACACTGGCAGGGTCCGAATTGTAATCTATTTGAGTCAATCAGAATGGGTGTCAGATTTGTCAGCCAGCGTAACATATAATTGAGCATCAACGGAGTAGATGTCAGGGACATTAAATATCTCACAGTAGCGAAGCTGCTGTGAGAGCTATATTCTTAAAAGTGCTATTCTTGTACAATACAATTTTTTCAATCTTTTTTACTCACAATGTGCACAGCTGAATCATGTTTAGATAACTCTACATGAAGTGCCATCAAGGCGAAGGCTCGCTCACGCCTAGTTTCTTGTCAATCACATACTGTCACTCGTAAAAAAAAAATTGTAATGAGCATCCAATGTCAGAATATTAAATATTGTAATGATCTTCGACCCAGTGAGTTCTGGGACTATGATCTGCTGAACTGAATGAATTGACCGAAGGCCTACCAGGAGGGGCGGCTCACGAGTGAAAAAGTAGGTGTAGAGGATAAATGGAATAGAATGCCAATACTGGGAGTCAGAGTCATTTAACTTCAGTCACTATCTCATCAGTCACTATGCTAAGGTCGTACAATCACGTAATTGATCACGTGAATGAGAACTGTAACTAGATAACTGTGATTTTAGAGAGTGAAGTGAGAAAGTCCGCTTCGCTCACTGTGTGAAATCGAGGCATTGTGATCGAGCAAACAATGCCGAGCTGCTTGTTTGTTCGATCATACCCTAAAGTTGGCTTCTACTCACTATAGCATATCTAATATATACCATTTTGAGCTAACATAATTTAGGCTACAAAATCTGCTCAAACCTCTTTGCAGATATCCCTCTTTGCAGGTGTTGTCTATTCCTGTCTATTCTCATATCCATTCATAAATCTCTTTAAAGGGAGGAGGCACAGAATGCCCTACCTAGTTAGCTGAGTAGATCAGTGAGATAAGTGGATCCTAGCAAATTAGTAGTTCCAAATACGATGATCTAAAAGGCTCTTTTGCTTTTTTGTGCTTTTTTGTGTATTTTGTGGAAAAAGATAAATGGCTGCGAAATAAAATGATACCAAATCAAAAAAATTGTAGTGAGGTTGACCCATGATCATTAAGGATAGCTCTAGACGAATTTCTACTTAGGCGAATGAGTATTATGGATCTTAACTGGCTATTCTCAGACACAGGCGGGATTTCTGGCAGATAGGAACGGGTAGACAAAAGTTTCTGTAAGAACTTTAAAACACTTGGACAAATCTCTAGCATTAGAGTAAAGAAACGATACTCTCGCAGCGATACCTAAATGGAACTGAGTAATCTTTGAAGTTGCAAAAAGCTAAATATCGGCATCTACCAGCCACATTGCACTGATTGCGGTGCTGATGTTTAAGCCAACAGTTGAGACAACTACAGCCTCTCATCACGTGACTAGAAATGCTTACGTAACATTTCAGGCTGACAATGGTAACACTGCTAACACCTTCACGCTAACAATGCTTTCCTTAACAAGTGTTCACTAGAACCCTAACTTTTATCATCATGCTATTTCGATTAGTTTGATCTCACTGCATCACCAAAAGAAGTATGTCTTTAGTTCCACTTTTCAGTTACCGTCAACATCTCCAGAATGGTTCAGTCTTTTGTGTTTAGCTTTAAGAACGAGCAAAGGTTGGCGAAGACGTGAATTCTCTATGGGACAAGTTTAGCAGATCAAGGATGGTGTCAAGAAGCGTATTTCACTAGATAGCTTGTAAGGAAAGGATCTGACGTGGAATTGTCTAAGTCAGGCGAACTGTAGTAAACAGTCAGAGTATTCAGTTAATTAAGAATTAAGTGACGAACCGAGCGTAGCGAGGTGAGGAAACCCCAATGATAAATATATTGACGAACCGAGCGATAGGAACCCCAATGATTATATTGACGAGCCACCGTAGCGAGGAGGAAGAGAACAATAGTACATGTACTGACGAACCGAGCGAAGCGAGGTAAACCCAATGATTTATATACTGAACTGAGCGAGGTGAAGAGGAAAACTTAATGGCATTCTGATGAATAAGTGAATTAAGGAATTAAGGAATTAAGGAATTAAGGAATAAAGTGAATTAAGTGAATTAATTAGTGAATTAAGGAATTAAGGAATTAAGTGATTCAGAATTAGTGAATCCAGTGAGTATTCAGTGAGTCGAGTAGTGAATTAATTGTATCATCGAATTTAGAGTTTAATAATCACATTTCATGTTCATAGCTCATTCACCAAGTTGAACACTCAGTAAAAAGAACAGTGAGCGTGTCTTATAGTGAGCAGAACTGCTGCTGACTCTTCATGGAATACTTTCAAGTGAAAAGAACAGTTCACTTTGGAACAACATTCAGTGAAAGAACGGTGGCTCTATTCTTTACTGAAGACTATTCACATTCATGTTTATTTAGTGAGAAATAATACCAAGCAGCTGTTCTTTAGCTAGAACAGCCCGCTCATTAATGACAGCTTGAAAAACAGTCCTCACTCAAAGTCAAATGAGGCGCCCACTGGTCATTTTCTTATATACAGTGACAGTCATCGTTAGTGTTCTTATTGAGAAATAAAGTGAGCGTTAATATTAGTGAGAAGTAAAGTGAGAGTTCATTCTTTTTAGTGAAAATAACAGTGGGCATTCATTCTTTTTTTTAGTGAAGCATTCACTGTTCATTCTGAGAAACATTTTTTTCCCCACTGAATACTTTTTTAGTGAAGAACAGTCCTTCACTGAATGATTAACTCCACTGAAAAGTTCGCTGCCCGCCATTTCCTAACGGTTCTGTTCATATTACCAGTAGAAATAACAGTTGCTGAATGAATACTTTTTATTAGAAAACAGTTCGTTCGTTTACTGAATAAATAATTTTTAATGAGAACGTTCTTCGCTCGTGAGAACGTTCTTCGCACACTAAATTTTTTTTAGTGAGAGCGTTCTTCGCTCACTAATGAATTTTTTAGTGAGGACAGTTTCTTTGCTCACTAATGACAACGTAACACTGTTAAAAGAACAGCGAGCGAAGCGAGCTGTTCAGATTCCTCGCTCACTGTTCAGATTCCTCGCTCACTGTTCAGATTTTCGCTCACTGTTCAGATTTTTCGCTAATTACAACTTAACTCCTGTTAAAAGAACAGTTCGCTTCGCTCACTGTTCAGATTCTAATTACAACTAACACTGTCAAAAGAACAGCTCGCTTCGCTCACTGTTCAAATTCTTTGCTCACTGTTATTACTTCCTCCTCTTAACCCTACTCACCAACCCATTCAACTCCTCACCCTCCCTCTTCCCCTTCTTCTCCCTTCTCTTCCCCCTCTCCTCCAATATCTTCTTCATCGTCTCGGTCTTCTTAAACTCGGAACTCGTGGGATCGATCGCAAACGCGTGGTCCTCGAAAACCTCCGCAAAACGGTCATCATTGAGGTCCGGCGTAAAGTCCTGGACCTCGACCTCCTTGCCCTTGCCTTTACCCTTTTTCTTTGCTTTTTCCGCACGCATCACATCCTTCATGTTGAAGTGTTCTGTTTCCTCTTCCCCGGCCATAAGGAGCTGAAGGCGAGCTGTTTCTTTAGAGTCAACCTCCCCCTTTTTATTTTCCTTCCCCTTTTTATTATTCTTTTTCTTATCCTTATTATTCTTCTTTTCATTCTTTTCCTCCTTTTCATCCTCTTCATTCTCATTCTCATTCTTTTCTTTCTCCTTTCTCTCTTTTAATCTCTTCATACGCTCCTTCTTTCTCTCACGCTCCTTGCGCTTGTATGCCTCGATAGTGCTCTCCTGAACCTCCTGTTTTTCCTCCTCCTTCCCCAACGCGCTGTTGAAGGTGATCTCCATGTCTACATCGTCCTCCTTCTTCTGGGGCACCAACTTCTTGTACTTGTCGGCATCGTTTTCGCTCTCAGAGTCCGAGGCCAAGTACGCCTGGAAATCCATCTCGTCAATCTCCTTCTGGGAGAACTGCCGCAGCGCAATGTTCTTGCGCTCCGAGGGCGTCTCGTCCCACGTTAAACGGACCTTGCTGTGCTGTAACGCGTCAGTCACAAATGTGGCATTGGGTTTGTACGACGCAGGCACTTTTGTGCACTCGTCACGTGCCTCCTCCTCAAACTCCATATCCTCGGGAATGTACCGCAAATCAAACGTATTGGCCGTGCTCTCGTACTCGGTCCCGTCGCAGTTGTCGTAGATTGCTTTGGCGGTGGCCACAGAGTCGCAGCGTACCACTGCGTAGTAGTACCGTAAGCGTTGCAACTGGTACTTGCGGAGAGCCTTGCTGTCGTAGTCCTCCTCACCGTCGTCTTCCTCGTAGAGCTTACGCGTGGCCTTGGCAACGTCTGCGGCGTTGGATAAGTCGAGATCCGAGTCGGAATCGGAGTCACTGCCTTTGCTCTTCTTCTTCTTGAACAAGTCACGTGGAGGGCCCTCGGTTTCCTCGCGCTGCATCATCTCCCGGCCGTATTCCGAGGGGTAGATGGCCACAGAACGGATGGCTCCGCCTTTGGGAACAAACGAAAGGAACGTGGCCATGAGGTCTACACTCTTGACATTGTCCCAGTCGAGGTTTACAACAGCAAAACCAGACGTGGGGTCGCCTTCGGGGGGTTTTTCGTCCTCAATCTCGCTCTCGGAGGAGGAGGAGGAGGAGGAGGAGGAGTCAGAGTCGGAACTTGAAAAGTCACCTTCCCCACGAGCGCGGTCAACAATTGGCCCAAGATTAGACGATGACGACGACGACGACTCGTCAGAGTCGTCGTCAGAGTCAGATTCCACCTTGCGCTCAATTTTCTCTATTATCTCTTTACCTTTTCCTTTACCTTTTCCTTTCCCTTTACCTTTTTTGAGCTCATTTTTTACCTCATCGAGGTCATCGCTCTCACTATTCCCACTTTCCTCCTCACTTTCCTCTTCGCTATTCTCACCTTCCTCCTCGCTATTCTCACTTTCCTCCCCACTCTCATGCTCGCCTTCTATCTCGTAGAACTTGTCGATGCCCAGGTCTTTTTGTTTGATGGGCCGGCCATAGCGGTCGATTTTGGCGTGTTTGCCGTTGTAGCTGGCGTTGAGTTTGGAGAGCTCTTTTTTGGAGAACCGGCTGTCGAGTTTGACTTTGAGGTTCTTGAGCGAGGGGAGTTTGAACCGGGGGTCGTTTTGGGCTGCTTTGAACCGGGGGTCGGACATGAAAAAAATAAAAAGAAGGACAGCCTGCGAAGCGGCTGTCCGATAAACTGTATATGAAGAGTTGGACACCCTGCCTGCAGGGTGGCCATAATAACCATTATTCGAATAGCAAAAGATCAATGATGGCCGAAAAATAGGCACCATAAATCATTTGGTAGCATAGATAGAGGACACCCTGCGAAGCAGGTGTCCGATAGCCATATAATAAGAGACTATGTAGAACACCCTGCCTTCAGGGTGCCCATAAGTCATGCCTTTATATAAATTACATTGGGAGACTTTCCAAAATTATATTGATTCCATTAGCCTCAAAAAATATAGCCTAAAGATAAATACCATAAATAGTCACCATAGACATGTCATCCCATGATTGCCAAATAAATATACACAACATGTAAGACAGACTGACTTCTGCAGGCGTCGATAACTATATAATAAGAGACTATGTAGGACGCGAAGGAAGGGTGTCCATAATTTCCAAATTCCATCCAAATACCTAACAAAATATAGCCTAAAAAATCAATATAAATAGCTTCACATTACCATAGCCATAATAGCCAGAATAGCTACCACAAATACCAAATAAATAGCTCAAATGAATCCCTATAGACCAAACATATTAGTAGCCACTATAGTAAGATCACATGAATTTTTTGGATACCATATGAAGGTATCATATGAATACGCATGAGTAGTTCAATGTACATATGACCATTTGGTAGCCTAATTAGCCTGAATATGAACCTGAGCGAAGCGAAGGTTATTGGTAAATACTCGAGGAGTAACGGGATAACCTTCGCCACTGTCTCGGCAGTGTCCTTATCCATATTAGAAGAGACTAATACGGTGACTGCCTTTAGTGTGTCCTATAAACAGACTGAATTTAGGAGCCTCTATATGACAGCACCAAGGGCCTCAATATAGCCTATATAATTCATATGATAGATTTAAATAAACTACCATAAATAGGTTTAATCTGATATGGATAGTGATGGTGGCTCTGACAACATGCAGGCAAAGGCACGTGCAAAGTCACGTAAGTAATTGAAATTGAATTCAGGTCAATTGATGGTAACATGGATTCACCAACTTATCACCCAATTGACTTTCGAATTCCAGATGTCAAATGAGGATCTGATATGAAAGCCATATGAATCCCATGTGAGCCAATTAAATAGTCAGTTAATATTTGCAACATGATGACCCACTGAATAGTCACCGTTTTTGCAACATGATGACCCACTGAATAGTCACCGTAATTCCTCCTAATAGATTATATCTGATAAAAAAAAAAAACCGTTAATATTTGCAACCATATGATTGCTCCATAGCCCATGAATCTCATAAGAATAACTCCAATATCCCATATATTACCCATAATAGCTGCAATTAACTCCATATGATAGCTATATGTGGATCTTTGGCACAAGGTCACCTGATGAGCCAATCGATGAAGAGCTACTATATGAATCCATAAGATACCCAAAGATACATGTAAATCAAAAAAGATTGTCCTAGCCTATCAAATAACCAATATTGAGTTGGATCCTCTCTTCTGTGATCAGGAGTAGCTGTGAATAGTAGACTTCACTGATGAGTAGACTAAGCACGATTAGAGTAGCCGAACTGCTCTGAATGGGAACTGATCGCCATACTTAGATCCTCTGGGCATTGATGTGTCCTATAAGCCAGAGAACACTCAATCTCTCCAGAGAACACTCAATCTCTATTTTCGCAATCGCCAGGGTAAACCGGCTGATCATTGACTCTTAATCTGGGGTATAATCAAAAGAGGTTCCAACCACAGTCTACATAGGAGTCCTATCCAATTAATAGGCCCTATATTTTATAAGAATAAACCCTACTATACCCCATAAACGCTAAATAGTCCACATATGATCTCGTAGCCCCATAATAGGTACATCAACTGAATAGCAATTGGCAGCGATTATCGATTAAATTAACAACGTGAGATGCGAGTAGCCTTAAATGGGTCCCTAAATAGCCTGCTGATACTGTTGAAACACTGCTGAAACGTGAACTTATTTAGCTTATCTATAGGGAAATACATTAATAGCCCCAAAGGTAGTTTTAAGATGCGTTGAGATTTGCCTGTGCGAGCGTGAGAATGCATTCTGGCTAGCATTTCGTGAGTAGTGAGCTAGGTAATTGCGCTCTTAGGTTAGTATCTTAAAGTTACTTGACATGTTGGTAATCCGTAGGACTGTTGAACTTCTGCAATATATCGAGCAACCAAACGTCCTATGTGAGAAATAAGCAAGGGACCACCGTTCTGTAAGATATTTGACCACAATGATCGCCGGTATAGAAAAGACAAGTAGTGATGTGTGATGAGGACAACAGTCAATGAGTCTGGTATAGTAGGTTATTGGGTGGTCACCGATTATGTATTCTCGCTTAGGTTAGGGGGATATGACCCAGCGGGATGGCCTAAACGTGGTTTGAGTCTCAGGGGACTACTCAGAGAGATCTACATAGTTCAAGCTTTGTTTTGAAATTATCGCTTCAGATTAAGAGTCAGAGATGGCTGCAAATCGCCACTGCATAATCTCAACATGAATCTTCACGTTTCCTTAGGACTCTACTGTTCATAGCTGCTTACCAGAGACCAGACAGACTAGAATGGATCTGTGAGAATGTCTGTAGCACTAACTGGTATTTGATAACGATATATGAAGACGATATGGAGGTAACTTGACTGTGACCATTTGTTCTATATGTCAAGCGAAAATCCCCTCAGTTCTCAAAACTATCAATGCTCAACGATCATGAGAGAACAATATGACAAGCATCATTCAACAGGAATATGTTTATTGGTAGCCAAGCCTTGCCTAACTAGTCTTAATCATGGCAACAGTGAGCGAAGCGAACTGTTGCTTACAATATTTCGTTAACAATTATAGGAAATCATCAACAGTTGCTTCGCTCACTGTTGCATATAAGATTTCGTTAACAATTATAGGAAATCATCAACAGTCGCTTCGCTCAATGTTGCCATTACACCTCGGAGAGTGGGTCCAAACAATTCTGATACACTTCGAGAATGTGTAGGTTTCAGATGCCCAAAGCATACCTTCAGGACCACTCCGCCAAACTGTCTTAAATAGTACCTGTCCTCAAAGTAAGTATTTCCCAGTCTCTAATTCAAGAGTGTCTAACAATGAGGTGTGATGATTAAATGAATGGTCAACTTGGAGGTGCTGTTATATAGCAGGGATTCATGAGTCGTGGCAATTAGGGCAACAGTGAGCGAAGCGAAATGTTGCATACGATCTGTTCTTCTTGAATAATTGGGAATCATGGCGACAGTTCGCTTCGCTCACTGTTGGTGATTCCCAATTAATCCCGCCATCTCCAAAAACGCCCTCTCCTCCCCCATACTCCTCACATTCACCCCCTGCCTCGCTTCCGCCTGCCTCTTTTCCCACTCCCACTCTCTCCTCTGATCTGCCAACTCCACTTCCGACCCCACTCCCCACACCTCTATATCAGTAATGCGAAACCTATCCTCGAAATCGCCTCTCCCCAATGCCGACGACGAAAACAATGGCCTTCCATTCATTGTTTTCACGTGTCTAAAAACACAGTACTCCAAATTCGGCTCGATAGTGAGCGAAACATCGCCTGGGACTATTCGCTTGAGCGTATTTGTGACGATAGGCTGCGCATTTCCAAACCCTAGACCCATGGAGTTAAAGTAGACCAGATCAGGCGATCCCCGGAAGTAGTCCACGCGTGGGTGGAGAGAGATAATGTGGGTATTGGCGTCGCCAAAGTTGGATTTGCTGGAGGCCCTCCATGGGGCATTCAAATACACGAAATACGTCACGCGCTCACCCTCCGATTGCCATTCGCGAAGAGTATAATCCTTAAAGAAGCGGGGGTACATGTCTTCGAAATGGGCGTACTTTTTGAGGCCAATTGATTTGTGGGTAAGGCGTTTTCCACTCACGGCGAGAACCGTAGGGGCCTTCCACTTTAAGATCTTGGTTTCCAACGACCTTAGCGAGAAGCCTGACTTGGTTGTGTAGAGATTTATGAGGGTTTGGGGGGAGAGGGGGGCCTGGAGAATTGACCCCAACAAAGAAATCACAGAATCAGAAAGTAGCCCAGAATTAGAAATCACCGAATCAGAAAGTAGCCCAGAATCAGAAAGTAACCCAGAAGCAACAGAATCAACAGAAACTTGTCCAGAATCAACTTTTGAATCAACTGAATCAACTTTTGTAGAATCTTGTCCCTCACCTAGGTTTTGCACTTCATTTTCATGAAGTTGTCCCTTTTGTATCCTTTCAAATAAATCACGAAAGGTGTTTGAAAATGGTGGCAAAAACGCCACAAATCTCTTGTAGTCATCAAAAGTGACGGTTTTTTCGTCCACAACACTCAGAAGCACCAAGGAGGCCATTTTTTCGTACTCTTCTGTTTCCAGGCCCAAAAACAAGGCAATTATTTGAGCAAGGTCGCTAAAGAGAATATCAGGGGGATCTCCCGATATATCGCCTTCTTTTTTCGCTACACCCATAAGGAGAAAACACGCCTTGTCGTAGTCAGCATCAAAGTGTCCTGTGAATAGTAGAATGGCTGAAGCAAGCGATTCAACGCTTAAAGTGGAGGAGGGGCGGATCTGGGGGTAATGGATTTGGCATACACCTCTGTAGAGGATTTGGATTGCCTTGGAATTGGTGCGGGTGAGGTTGGAGAAGGTTTGGAAGGTGATGGGGCTGGTGAGATGGAGGTTGTGCTGGGTTTGGGTGAGGATGTCGGGGGTGCTTGTAGATTGGCCCATAAAAAAATACAATCTGACCGAGCGATAGCTCGGTCAGATTAACTGAAACTTCCATCGAGCGTAGGGACATATCAGATTCTTCGCATCGAGCGTAGCGAAGATGAGATTCTAACAGTAAGGGAAATATACTCTTTCTATTCCCTGTTCTACTGTAAGGCGAGTTTCCACTCGCTATTGCCGGGTCACACGCATGGCAAATTTAATTACAGGCAAACTTCGCTATTTCCGTGAGAACTTCAAAATTCTCGCTATTGGAAATTCACACTGAAAAAATAACGAATCCGGGCTATTTGAGAATCAACTGTAAAAAACTAATCCCTATTCAAAGAGGAAATTCACCAGACAGATATACCTATTGGGTAGATTCTATCTGTAAAAGCAAAATCTACTCTCGCTGTTGTTCGGGTGATCGTATGAGAACTAGCCCAGTAATGGGGAAAAATTAGTTCAAGGCAAATCTCTATAATAGTTAGTAATGATGAAATGAAAGTTTGAATCTTTCTGTTTAGTAGTATATTTTCAGTGAGAACTTTAAAATTTACACTCGCTATTTTTGGATCAACTGAAAATCTCCCTCGCTATGAAACTATCAGTAAATCTTCCTCGCTGTGTAGATTCTAACTAAGCGCAAACTTACTCGCCATTGTGACAGGGTTTCTGTTAGAGCTCAACCCTGTGATAGGGCATATTCCAATGGTACAAGGTATTTCTGGGGAGAATGAAAACAAATTTACCCTCGCTTGGAAAATTCACTGTAAGAAATTTTCTCGCTATACCCGTGAGACCTCTAATCTAACCTCACTATTGATACTGTAAAATATCCTTAGAATATAATTACCTTAAAGTTGGTGAAACTTGTGTTATTCATACTCTGTAAGCGAACAACTACTACTAAACCACGTGACCTTTACAGCATGCCTAGAAAAGGAACTCACATTTCAACACTCTGAAAATACAATCTCGTTCCTCGATTGTATAACGTTAATCAAAAATACAATCTCACGACAATCTCGCAACAATCGCGCTTCGCTCGATTGTTGCTCGATTGCTATTGGGTCTACTGTAAAGGTAAATATACTCCGTTGGGTTCTACTGTAGAGTCACTTTTGCAATAGCGAGTTTTTTATTGAACACATGCATTAGATTTTATCTCACTATTTATAAACTTCAGTAGAAAAATCTCCCCTATTTTTAGGGGAAAAACCTCTGCTATCTAAGTGAGACCTTCACCAGACAGATCTACCTCGCTAGGTACATTCTAGCTGGTAAAATCTACTCTCGCTATTGCTGGTGAAGCTCTACTGAGAGTCACCCTGTATAGGAGGCATATTCCATTAGAATTCACTCGCTATTTTGGTAGAGAAATCACTCGCTGTTTTGGTAGAGAAATCACTCGCTATTTTTGGAAAATCCTCTATTACCTTTTGCTGATGCCATTCACTGATATTGTATGCCATTGCAAACCTTATCATTATATTACCTTACTTTAGGTCAGCGTAAACTTATCTCAGATAAACTCCCTACCGGAACCCTATTTACATACATACAGTAGTACATGGCAAACAGGGACACCGAGAAGGTAGTATTATATGTAGTACTAATAGAACCAGTCCATTTTCTACCCGTAAATATATCCTTTATCCACGCTCGCTATCTCTGGCCTACACCTGCACATTCTTACTCTCCACCTTCCCATATTCATTAAGTATCTGAATAAGGGAGGATGCCCGAGGTTGAACCAATACGTAGGCGTTCCAACAAATATGTAATTCTCTAATACACATAGTGTGGTTTTTAACAGAATGGTGTGTATAAATCATTAAGAATTTATAATTATTAGCCTTCATTAATTATCTGATTATGCTACCTATATGCATCACTGCTCATTCACTATGATGAGAAGAAGCGGAGTATTTTTCACTATCCAAAGAATTGAGCGGGGAAATTCTTCACTATCCAAAGAATTGAGCGAAGCGAAATTCTTTACTATTCATATGGTAACAAGAATTCGTTCCGCTCAATTCTTCGCTCTTCGCTATTCCACGATTGAAAAAAGAATTGAGCGGAGCGAAATTCTTTACTATTCTCATATGGTAAGAATTTCGCTCCGCTCAATTCTTAATTCTTCACTCCATGATGGAAAAAGAATTTCGCTCCGCTCATTCTTTACTATTCTCATATGGTAACAAGAATTCGCTCCGCTCAATTCTTCGCTCTTCGCTATTGCACAATGGAAAAAAGAATTTCCTCCGCTAACTCTTCACTATTTTTTGAATTAAAAGAATCCGTCGCTAATTCCTCACTATTTTCATATTTCACTATTCCATTGGAAAGAAGAGTTGAGTGAAACGAAAATCTGTTCTTCGCTATTCCATGATGAAAAAAAGAATTTAGTTCCGCTAAATCCTGCATTATTCACTCTATTGTGGAACGAAGAATTTCGCTCCGCTCAATTCTTCATTCTTCACTATTCCATAATGGAAAGAAGCGTTGAGCGAAGCGAAACTCTTCGTTCTTCGGTATTTCAAGGTGAAATAAAGAATTTCGCTCCGCTCAATTCTTCATTCTTCACTATTCCATAATGGAAAGAAGCGTTGAGCGAAGCGAAATTTTTCATTCTTCGGTATTTCACGGTGGAAATGAAGAATTTCGCTCCGCTCAATTCTTCGCTCTTCGCTATTCCACGATTGAAAAAGAACTTCGCTTCGCTCAATTCTCTATTCTCATATGGTAAGAATTTCGCTCCGCTCAATTCTTATTTCTCACCTTAATTCTCACTCCATGATGAAAAGAAGAATTTCGCTCCGCTCAATTCTTCAGTATTCTCGATTCTACAACAAATATGCCTCCATTATTTCCTTCGCCCTCCTCTCCCACCCATCCAACACCCTCTGCACCCGTCCATTCCCCGATACATCATCCGCCGGGTCCTCGCCCGCAAACTTTAGCAACTGCTTCGTAAAAGAGAGCACCGCTAGCGCAAAATACGCGCGCACCGCCAGCACCACCAAAGTCGTGCTGGAAATAAAGAAAAGCTCACGTGCCTGCGACGCGGACTGCTCCGACTGCACATAGTCCGCCGAAGCAGAATTTTCCTCGTTCTGGAACCAGAAACGCACAAAGTAGAGCGTGTACGCCATGCCCACCGCGGTGTCTACGAGGAACACCACAGTGCAGAGACACATGCGGCGGGTGTTGCGGGGCACGCGGATATCGCGGAGCGTCAAGAGACTGGAAATGTAGAAGGGAAGGACCGCTATGCAAAAGATGTTCCACAACCACTGGAAAAAGTTGATGGGGTGCCCCGTAAAGATGGAGAGGAAGCCGTAGACGCCGCCGGCCTTGTTGAAGATGCTGATTCCGAGCACGATCTCCACCCCGAGGTAGAGCGGAAGCGTTCCGAGGAATTTCTGCGTTAGTGTGAGGGAGTTAAAGGACGTACTTGTGGGAGGAGTTTCATAAGAAGAAAAGAAAAGAGATACAAAGGAAAGAGATACAAGAGACACAAGAAAGACATGCAAGATCAAGAGATACAAGAAAGACATACAAGGATCAAGAGATACAAGAAGGACACGCAAGGATCAAGAGATACAAGAAAGAAATGCAAAGGTTCAAGACATGCAAGGCATCTACTCACCACTAAGACTCACTAAACACTAAAGATTCAAACTACACCGCATTCTGAGATTCATAAATAGGCACTAAGTCACTAAAGACATACAAGATAGAAGACATGAAGACATACAAGAATGCAACCTCATGAATGAAATATTTATAAACACCGCTAAAACTAGATACACTAGATACAGACATACAAAAGACAAGACATTAGCGAAACAACTAACACTCAAAAATATGACACAAGATACAAGATACAAGATACAAGATAAAGATATACAAGATACAAGATAAAGATATACAAGATATACAAGGTATACAAGATATACAAGGTATACAAGATATACAAGGTATACAAGATATACAAGGTATACAAGATATACAAGGTATACAAGATATACAAGGTATACAAGATATACAAGACATCCATCCAAGACTAAACACATGACTATAGCTAAAAAACGCTCTGACACTCATGGCGACACCCTACACTTTTAAAACACGCTCTAGTTAACATTTATCACCATAATGGAGATATGCTATCTAGTTTTTCCCATACAGTGTGATAGGTGTAGTAGTCGCCCTGTATTTCATTGGCACAAATAATAGACTGTTAGTGTTTGACTTCTATCTGGCCAGAAGAGCTTATGATGATACGGCGATTTCAGGTTCCCTACTGAGTCTAATGAGATGAATTAGACTCAGTAATAGCAATGCCCAGATCTACTGACATATTTAAAGGAAGATGTATTAGCTCTATGTTCAGAGGATCCTATATTAGTTCTGTTCAGAGGAATACTGTATTGGCTTCATTGGATGATACAAGTCTTAGCTCTATTCAGAGGAATACTAGCCTTATATTCAGAGGATACTGTATTAGCCATTGGAGGGATTTATTATAGGGTTTTCAATCTGCTGAACTGGTTGCAAAAAATCACTACACATTAACCGGTCCACGTGATTCCACTAAATGATGAGGCATCGAGAGTCCTATTTATACAGCGATATACCCAGAATCAACGGCATCAGTAACCGGGACCCCTAAAGTCCCAGAAGAGCAATTCCTCTTCTCAATTCTATTGCAATACATTGTGTGGTAAATAGATCTACAGAGACTTGAGACAATGAAATTGCTCCCTACCGGCCTGCCAGCAGCTGCTAATTTCACCTGATAGCAATTCTCAAGCTACTCAGACGCTCAAGTTGGACCTAACGATATGCCATTCTAATGAGAGCATTCCTAACTGGGAATGTTACGGGGATTTTGAAAACTGAAAATACCTCTTATCACTAGAAAATCAGCGTGACATTCTCTGTCATTTTTAGCATTACGGTACACCACCACAATTCTTCTCACTGTGTTGCCTGCTCATCGTATATTATTACTAGACACAGTTGCACCAAAGATAAAGTGGTGAGTTGATTATTCTCAGTGTATATCCTTTATGAACCTCACTTCGTTAGGTGTTCATAAAGGTGGTAACATCGAGGAACCTAGCGAAGTGAGGTGTTTCTATGATAGGATGTAACAGAAAAGGGGTATGGCAAGAACGAAGTGAGATGTTTCATAAAAGTGCCACACCTCGCTTCGCTCGGTGTTGGTCGCTTGGAAATCTAGTACGTTAATGGTGAAGATCAAAAGCTTTGAGGTGCCTGTTCATAACAGATCTTTTGTAAAAGATGGTATCAATTGAGATCAGATCTATTAACTTTTGAATCAGGATTCACGTTTAATATGGAAGTTGATCAAATTTGTCAGATTGATGTAGCTCGACTATATTTAGCTATTTTTGCAGCCAGCAATGGTGCTATATTTCATTTTGCCCATGTCTATATTCTCACGTTGCACAACTTCCGTGGCCATAATCTATATAGATTATGGAGCCTTCGCTTGGCTCAGGCTTATATATTTCTCACTTAACCCTAAAAATTCAACCTCTCTTTGCTCGGATCAATTTATCATCTCATCTACTTAATCTTCTCATACATCTCTAAAATCGACTCATTTTGACCTAAGCTGCGCTTAGGTTGCGAAAGCTCTATATATTCTACATCCTCGCTTCCTCAGATATAATTTTCTATTTCACCATCACTTCCCAAAAATCACTTGAGCACCGAACTAGCAGTCGTACTAGAATCTATTAAGAACGAACCTACCTATGGTCTTTCAGTCATCGATTTTATAATTTTCCCCAATCCTTCTCTGTCCTCTCCACCTTTTCTTGTCTATTATTATGATATACAGTAATCGACTAGTTGGTAGAATCATCAACTTGCTCAATATGACCACATCTCATCGATGGTTAATTATAGGCCTCAATATTGATGGTTACTACATGGAGGCGAGTTAGATGCTACATAATGTCTCATCTCATTCCTTTGAGCTCAATAGTCAATTATTTGATGTTCTATTCTCTCATATCGTGATAGCAAGCACTAGAATACCCAATTTCTAATATCGTGATAGCAAGCACTAGAATACCCAATTTCTAATATCGTGATAGCAAGCACTAGAATACCCAATTTCTAATATCGTGATAGCAAGCACTAGAATTACCCAATCAATTCTTGATGAACCTGAGATATCGAAGGTGTCATGACACGAGAATTAGATAACTGGATCGTTATCTACGAGTGCATTGAGATGATACAAACCTTCTCCAAATCTTTAAGCCGTAGTAATAAAGTATCTCTGTATTCACTTTTTTGGGTGCAAATATCAAGATTCACTCAAATACTTGTGCAGGTTCGAGTGAGTTCTGAGGTTGAACAGTAATGAATCCAGCAACCTGAGACAACCAATAACAGCAACCACTCACACTATACTATATTCAGTCACCATACATCACACAACTCACTCAAAATTAGGGAACTCTCTTTAGTTGGGTTTAGAAACAAACTGGCTCCACCCATAACTTTTTGTTCGTTAACGAGGTGTTAGCATATAGTGTAGCGGGTTTAGTATATGCCTATGCTACCAGAAAAACTATCAGATGCATTTTTTTAAGTGCATCTCGAGAGACTAGAGCGTAACGAGCATCACCTACCCTTATTACGCTTCGCTCGTAATCTACTGAATATTCCCGTTACTAATAGTGATACCTAGCTGACAATTTCTGTCATTTCTACATTTCCTCACTAATATTGGCTTCTCACTGAGCAACGTTGAGCGAAGCGAAATGTTGTGAACTACGTGATTTACAACTATCGTACACTGAGCAAAATTGAGCGAAGCGAAATGTTTTGAACTACGTGATTTACAACAAACTATCGTACACTGAGCAACATTGAGCGAAGAAATGTTGTGAACTACGTGATTTACAACAATCGTACACTGAGCAACATTTCGCTTAGATTTCGTGCCATCGATTTCTCATCTCATCAATAAATAGACTCATTTAACCAGGTTTGCGGGCCGCGAGCTAGGCTCTATTCTTCACCTTCTCAGAAGCTTTGAGGAATTTTTCTCATCATGTTAGGAATACCACACTATAGGGGGAGTTTATAACCGACTTATTTATTTCGACGAATTATACACGTATATATAGTCGGAACGCCAGCGTTCCTAATTGGGTGACATGCAAACCTCCGGACATCAGTCCCTTACACATCTCTGTTTCATGTTCAACTTCGAAATATCCGTTTTACTACCTCTTTAAGAATGGAAGTACGTAGGCGCCTCGATGATCTTGTAGTCGTATCCAATTTTAACTTCACCAATGGTAGTGGCTTCATAGACCACAGGCACATTCGAGTCATAGGATCCGAAGGTCTGAGAGTTTAACCCTTCAGAGTCAATCCATGTTACTTCCACATTATTCTAAATTGACTTATTACCAACCTAAGCAAGCTGAGGTTGAAAAAGGCTGTATATCATTTCACATCTCCTCAAATGCTTTGTATGATTTTTATTTCACCATCGCTAGGGTGAGGTTGGAATAAAAATTCAACTGAGTGTAGCGAGGTTAAATGACTTACTTTGCAGCCTAAGCATCGCTTAGGCTGCGATAGCTGGGCTGTACATGATTCACATTTACACTTCTCAGATGCTTTGTATAATTTTCCATTTCCACCATCGCTTCGCGATGGTGATGGAATATTTAAAAATCCAACCAAGCGAAGCTTGGTTGAATTCTCATCTAATCAACTTAACCTTCTCATCAATCTTTATAAAATTGACTCACTTCGCCTAAGCATCGCTTTGGGTGCGATAGCTAGGCTCTATATATCTTGGATTTTCGCTTCCTCGGATTTTTCTATGAATTATATTTTCACCATCGCTTCGCGATGGTGATGGCAATATAAAATTCAACCTCGCTTCGCTCGGCTGAATTTCTCATCTAATCAACTTAATTTTCTCATCAATCTCTGAAATCGACTTATTTGACCTAAGGGAAGCTTAGTCTGCGATAGCTAGGCTCTATATATCTTACATCTTCGCTCTCAGATGTTTAATATGAATTTTATTTTCCCCAACGCTATAACTCCGATCTCGATTCCATCGCTGAATACATTGTGGTGGTATTAAGATTGTAGGAAGATAATAAGATAAGTTATCATCTATTCAGGGACCAGCTAGAGATCACCGCTCTCACATCAGGATTAGCTAGGCACAGCAAACAACTGAGCGAAGCGAAGTTGTGTAATTTTTGGTGAAACAATTTCGCTCGCTCAGTTGTTTAACCACTGGATTCAACTGAATGGTCAGTTTCATAAGTAAAAATACGGCCAATGGTCCATCTTGACTCTTAATCTACAGCCCTAACAATTTTCGAAAAGGATTCAAGAAGCTAGGGTGATGGTTGCAATAAATTCAACCGAGCGAAGCGAGGTTGAATTTCTTATCTCATCAACATAATCTTCTCGTCAATCTATATAAAATTGACTCTTGAAAACTAAGCTTCGCTTTGGCTGCGATAGCTAGGCTCTATATAGTTTTACATGTTCGCTTCTCAGATCTTTAGTATGAATTTTATTTTCACCATCGCTAGGGTGATGGTTGGAATATTTAATTCAACCAAGCAAAGCGAGGTTGAATTCTCATCTCATCCAAATTACTTTATGATCAATATCTATATATTTGACCTATTACGCAACCTAAGCGAAGCTTAGGTTGAAATAGCTGGGCTGTATATAATTTTCGTCTTCACTTCTCAGATGTTTAATATGAATTTTATTTTCACCATCGCTAGGGATGGTTGGAATATTTAATTCAACCTAGCGAAGCGAGGTTGAATTTCTCATCTCATCAACTTAATTTTCTCATTAATCTATATAAAATTGACTCTTGCAAACTAAGCTTCGCTTTGGCTGCGATAGCTAGGCTCTATATAGTTTTATATCTTCGCTTCTTAGATTTTTCTATGAATTTTATTTTCACCATCGCGAAGCGATGGTGATGGTTACAATATAAAATTCAACCTAGCGAAGCGAGGTTGAATTTCTCATCTCATCCAAATTACTTTATTTTCACTGATCAATATCTATATATTTGACTTATTACGCAACCTAAGCTTCGCTTAGGTTGCAATAGCTAGGCTCTATATGATTTTACATCTTCGCTTCGCTCAGATATAATTTTGAAAAATTCAACCTCGCTACGCTCGGTTGAATATGGACCACATCCTCACCAAATATGCCGACCTCACCACCGACCCCATCAAAACCTCCAAAACCACCAAAGACAAAGCCAACCGGGCGACCGTCGAACAAGTCCTCGACCCCCGGACCATGCGCTTTCTCGCCAAGATCATCAACAAAGGAGTCATCACCCGTATAAACGGCTGCATCAGCACCGGCAAAGAAGCCAACGTGTACCACGGCGACCACGAGGAAATCCCCGGCAAAGAGTACGCCGTCAAGATCTACAAAACATCCATTCTCGTCTTCAAGGACCGCGAACGGTACGTTGATGGGGAGTTTCGGTTCCGCAACCAGAAAAACCAGAGTAATCCGCGAAAAATGGTCAAGATGTGGGCGGAAAAAGAGTTTCGCAATTTGAAACGCTTGCACACGCATGGGATTCCGTGCCCTGAGCCCGTGGAGTTGCGCTCGCACGTGCTTGTGATGGAGTACTTGACCAAAGGGGAAGGCATGCCGTCGCCCAAGTTGCGCGACCACCCATTTGCGGATATTGCCCAGGTGGTGCACTACTACCACCAGATGTTGTTCTACATGCGGCGAATGTACCAGGAGTGTAGGCTTGTGCACGCGGATTTGAGCGAGTACAATAGTATTGTGCACAGGGACCGGTTGTATATCATCGACGTATCGCAGAGTGTCGAGCCAGAGCACCCCATGGCGTTGGATTTCTTGCGTATGGATATCAAGAATGTCAATGATTTCTTCTCGCGAAAAAAGATACACGTGTATCCAGAGCGGCTCATTTTCCGCTACATCATTGACGATTTGGGCGTGCAAAACACAGACGACGAGTTGGCCAGGTATTTGGAGAATATTCCCTTGAAAACAACAGAGGCCGATGAGGTGGAGGACGAGATTTACAGGTCTCTGCACATGGTGCGGTCGCTCAATCACTTGGACGAGCGAGACTTTGAAAAGTTCTCTGAAGGGGGGGTCCTAACGTTGAAGGAGTTGACAAAGGAGAGTGATAGTGAGAGCGAGAGCGAGAGTGAGAGTGAGAGTGAGAGTGAGAGCGAGAGTGAGAGTGAGAGTGAGGATGATGAGCGTGTAAAGGTATTGAAAGGAAAGAAGTATGAGGATAAGGATGAGAAGAAGGCGAGGAAAGAGGCGGCGAGGGTGGCCAAGCAGGAGAAGAGGAAGGTTAAGATGAAGAAGCATGTGAAGAAGAAGATTGTGGGTAAGAGGAAGAATAAGTAGAACAATGAGCGAAGCGAAATTGTTCGCAAAGTTCGGTAGAACAATTGAGCGAAGCGAAATTGTTCGCTATCGTTAGGTTATAGAACAATTGAGCGGAGCGAAATTGTTCTTCCATTATGAGTGAGAAATTAGCGGAGCGAACAATTGAGCGAACAATTGAGCGGAGCGAAATTGTTCTCCCATTATGAGTGAGAAATTAGCGGAGCGAATTCTTCACAAAAATAAAAAAGAATTGAGCATAGCGAAATTCTTTTTTCCATTATGATAATGAAGATGCGAAATTAAGTGGACAATCATTAAGTTCAGTAAAACATGCGAAGCGAAATTCTTTTTTCCACTAATGATAATGAAGATGCAAAATTGAGCGCACATCCATTATGAGTGAAGAATCAGAGGAGCGACTTCTTATTCATAAAAATAAAAAGAATTAGCGAGCGAAATTCTTTTTTCCATGATGCTAAATTGTTCGCAATCATTAAGTTCAGTAGAATAATAGAGCAAAGGGAAATTCTTTTTTCCATTATGATAATGAAGATGCGAAAATGAGCGAACAATTGAGCGAAGCGAAATTGTTCGCAATCGTTAATTTCAGTAGAACAATTGAGCGAAGCGAAATTGATCTGGATAATCAAGTTCAGTAAAACAATTGCGAAGCGAATTGTTCTTTCCATTATGATAGTGAAGAATTAGCGGAGCGAATTCTTCTTATTTTTAAAAATAGTGAATTTCTGCTCAATTCTTTTTTCCACTATGATAATGAAGATGTGAAAATGAGCGAACAATTTCGCTTCGCTCAATTGTTCTGGATAATCAAGTTCAGTAGAACGAAATTGGCTTGGATAATTATCAAGTTCAGCAGAACATTTCGCTTCCTCAATTGTTCTGGCTAATCATTAAGTTGAGCAGATCAATCGCGCGAACATTTTTGCGAACAATTGAGCGAAGCGAAATTGTTCTGGAGAATCAACTTCAGTAAACAATTAAGCGAAGCGAAATTGCCCTGGATAGTCAAGTTCAGTAAAACATTTGCGAAG
This sequence comes from Kodamaea anthophila, assembly GCA_015708815.1. Taxonomy (NCBI): domain Eukaryota; kingdom Fungi; phylum Ascomycota; class Pichiomycetes; order Serinales; family Debaryomycetaceae; genus Kodamaea; species Kodamaea anthophila. The sequence goes on along the minus strand of JACFYR010000039.1, from coordinate 11,909 downwards.
CGAAATTGTTCGCAATCGTTAAGTTCAGTAGAACAATTGAGCGAAGCGAAGTTGTTCGGTAATCATTAGGTTCTAGAACAATTTCGCTTCGCTCAATTGTTTCTTCCATGATGAGTGAGAAATTAGCGGAGCGAATTCTTTTTATTTTTAAAAATAGTGAGCTTCTGCTCAATTCTTATTTCCATTATGATGATGAAGAAGCGAAATTGTTTTTCGCTAATCATTTAGTTAAACGAACAATTGGGCGAAAATTTGAGCGAACAATTTCGCTTCGCTCAATTGTTCTGGATAATCAAGTTCAGTAAAACAATTGCAAAGCGAAATAGTTCTTAGCTAACCAATACTTCCAGTCGAACAATTGCGAAGCGATTTTTTTTTCACCATCATGTATTTGAGCCTATCGCTCTATTGTTCTGGCTAATCATTCAGTCCAGTAAAACAATTGAGCGAAGCGAAATTGTTCTTAGCCAATCATTTAGTTGAGCAAATCAATTGAGCAGAACAATTGAGCAGATTAATAGATTAAAGCGAAATTGTTCTGGGTGGTCATTAAGTTCAGTAAGACAATTGCGTAGCGAAATTGTCATTAAGTTGAATAGAACAAATTCGCTTCGCTTATTGTTTTGGCTAATTAATAAGGCCAGTACAATTTCGCTTCGCTCATTGTTTTTCGCTAATCATTTCAATGAGCAATCAATTGAGAAGATCAATTGACCAAAAGAATTTGCTTTGCTCAATCGTTTTTGATTACCATCAAGTCAGCAGAACATTTCGCTGCTGAATCGTTCTGGTAATCATTAAACTCGCTCAATCTGGCTTCATTAAGCTCAGTAGATGCTGATAGTACCAACTAGTCAATTCAGTTTACCAGCTAATAAGTTCACCAGCCAATCAGCACAAGCCCACTTAATAAGAATACATTCCCAATCTGCTCAAGTTCAATCACAATCTGCCCATATCTGCTCATTTCAGTCAATCCGCACAATTAAATCAATTCATTAGCACAATCAGCATAAGTATTTGCTCCCTCGTCTGGTATTCGCAAGGTACTGCCTCTTATAAAACGAATGTACTCAATTCATAAAAACACAGAATAACTCTCTACTGCGATCAGCAAGTGGATCACTGTATAGTCATTTTTAGACGGAGCGGAGCGGGTAATGAATAATAGGCTAGCTCAATCGGTAGTTAATGTATGAATGTCCCTTTTTGTCAGTACACATGTGTCAAGATGTCCAGTAATATCCCAATGTGCTATTCATGCGTTTTGTCAATAATGTATCCAGAATTGAGATATCAAGTATTAGTGATGAGCATTACTGATGCAAATTCTGACATTCAGAATTTCATATGAATGAATAGAGGCTATGAATCGAGGAGAGAAGAGGAGTAGATGGAATAGGTTGAGAATAGGATATGGGTGGAAAAGACCCATGAATACATGTATAGAGACGAACCCATTAATAGAGATCCACGAATTAAGAATAGGATAGACCCACTAATACAGGAAGGTCTTGACCCATGAATGATAGAACCCAGTAATGATGAGAATAGTAGGATTGGGATGGTAGATAAGATTGTGAGACTAAGATCACTAGAGTTTGTGTAGACATTGCAGAGCAGAGAATTAGTATAGTCATAGCCTTCGTACCTTTATTTAGTGACATCTCGCATGACAAACTAGATGGCCAATGAGAATGAATCAGGAATGGCTGAGAAAACAGGTGCTGGGGGGCTGTATAAAAGTGAATTCCTAGTGCTCAGTGTACTCAAGTACAATAAACGCCATTATTAACTATCAGTGCTACTCAAGGACTATAAATGCTATTATTCAGTTCTACTCAAGTACTATCTATTATTTACTATCAGTAGTCAATTACTATCTATGCTATTCAGTACAACCACTATTACGGTAATTCACTACTGGCCATTTGCTATTGCTCTGCTAGATAGCCATTCATATAGGCACTGCTACGAAGATATAATAGGACATAACCGATTTTCAACTGCTGAGAATTACCATTCTACTCTTCAAGTAGTACTTGTGAATAGTCACAGGTATGAGCATAGAAGGCACCACTATTATTAACTATGATAGTGCTCTTTGTACTGGTAATCCTCAGAGAACATGTGAGTAGAGTGAGTCGGCTAGAGGCATCAGAGCAGTTGAATAGACCAACAGCTGACAAGGCAAGCAACGAATAGATGGGATGAATAGAAGGATGGGAATTGTGTACATCTATCGATCATCTCTACATGCAGTTGAAAAAAAAAAAGCCTTGAGCCTTTGGTTTAGTAAGTCACAAAAAGCTCAAGAGAATATTCAACCCTTACTAGCGCTACTCATAATCCTAGAGTCCAAAACTGATTATGTGTTGAGGCCATTTGCAGTATTTTTGGCCGAATGGGAAACAAAAAAGAAAAGAGTACCTGGAAACTTTTCAAGGAATTGGAGTATCTAAAAGTATCCTTTATTGACTGTTTGAAATTACCTGGCTCATTTTGGAATACGCTGAGCTCAAGGCAAAAATCATTGAATTCAAATAGAGTTTTTGAGTGAATCCATAGAGGTTGGCAATTGAATCATCCATATAGAGTTTATCATTAGAATGCAGTGAAAGTCATCAATTGAATTACCCATCGATTTTATATATAGAATGAACCCATATAAAAGTTATCAATAAATCAATACATGGGAGTTTTTAGGATGATTTCCGGGATGAAGGGTGTTTAGAGAAACAGTTTATTGATACAGAGGTCCAAGGGGGAACCTGAAAACAGTGAATTATACTGAATCACACCACATCTGTAATGCACGCCAGACCACCACATACTAATGAAATACTTGAGGTATATGCTAGCAATATCTACACCTATTTTTTGTCATCTCATTCCTTACTATTCGCTCGTTCGTACCATGAAGAACTGGTTCATGTATTTAGACACTATTGCTGCAACACAAGAGCCACACAAAGCAGCATGCTTAAACTCTCTGTAGAGTCCAACCTATTCATTAACTTTTTCTTTTGATATCAAGACCATTCATCAACTCCTTATCTCTTCAGTATATGAACATCCTCAAATACTTGGGTTGTTCCTTTACGCAATGCTTACCAGATACTTTCTATCCGTTGTAACTCGACGTTCACTCGCTCACATCTCGATAAAGTACCTGTTGTTGTAACTCGATGTTCGTTCGCTCACATCTCGATAATATTTGGGGTCTCGATGTTCGCTTACTCCATCTCGATTCAGTACTCTTTATTTTAGCTCGATGTTCGCTCGCTCACATCTCAATGGAGTACTTTTTATTGTAACTCGATGTTCGCTCGCTCCATCTGGATAAAGTACTCTTTATTTTAGCTCGATGTTCGCTCGCTCACATCTCGAATTAGTACTGGAAAATGTAGCTCGATCCATCTGTGCAATTTCCATCTCATATCAGCCAAAAGACTCAATGGTCGTTATATGGCCTGTCCAAATATCTCCCAAATACCACAACTGACCGAATAAGCGATGTCCTATATAGATAATTCATACCTAGGGAAGTGTTAAAACATCTTCGCTGGCTCAATTGTTTGCTCGTTAGAATTGAGAGAAAAGTCAATATGACAAGATTTCGATGAACATCACCTTTTTACGGCCAAATCACATAAGAATACCCTGATCGTCTCAGTGGTCTAATCTATTGAGATTCTGCTTGATTCGGTATCCACTGCTTCTTCTAATATATTGGGGCTCAAGAAATGTCACGAAAAGAGCTGATTTGTTCCTTGTACAATTGATTTGTCTCCAATATCTCATTTGTTTAATGCTTTGCTGTTACAACAAAAGTGTATATTGGAGGTGATGTACATCTGCTCATGTGTCTAATTACCTAATGTAGGTCATGTCCACTCATGTGATCTGCGATCACATGAGCTTGTACTTTTCATGAGCTTGTACTTTTTTTCTCTTCTGCCACGCGTCTTTTAAAAATCAATGTTTGTTCGCCTACTCCACATTGCCGTGTTGATCCAGGCCGTGTTTGGTCTTCATTTCTACCTCAACACCGGAGAAACGAGGTGTTTTTTCGAAGAGCTTCCCCGGGACACGCTTGTTGTGGGGCGTATTGATGCGTACGAGCAGAATGGGAACGACTACGCCAAATCGCCTCACTTGCGTGTGAAAATCACCGTGGATGAGACTTTTGACAACAACCACCGTGTGGTGGACCAAAACTCCTCGCCTTCGGGAGAATTCACCTTCACGTCGATGGACCAGGGCGAGCACCGGTTCTGTTTGTCGCCAATCTACACGGAGGGCGACTATTCGAGAAGGCACAGAATATTCTTTGACATTGCGTTTGGTAGCGCGCACGACTATGCCGACTCCAAGTCCACCCGCAAAGTGGATGCCTTGACTTTGCAGGTCCAGAACTTGAACTCCAAATTGCAGGAGATCCACAATGAGCAGGAGATGATTCGGGAAAGAGAGGCCGTTTTTAGAAACCAGAGTGAGACTACGAATTCGAGAGTGGTTAGGTGGACGATTATTCAGTTGATTGTTTTGGTGGGGACGTGTGCGTACCAGTTGAGGCATTTGAAGAGTTTCTTTGTGAAGCAGAAGATCGTTTAGAGCGAACAGTAAATAGCGAACAGTGGCGAAGCCACTGTGAGTAATCTAGTACATGGCTTTCAGCGAACAGTGGCGAAGCCGCTGTGAGTAATCTACCATATGGGAGAGCGAACAGCGGCTTCGCCACTGTGAGTAATCAGTACATGGGATAACTTTCAGCGAACTGGCGAACCAGTGTGCATAATCTACTGGGTGAACTTTCAAAAATGGAATTTTCATTGGTATTGATTTGACATCCATTGAGACATCCATGATATTTAAGATCTTATGGAATATTCAAATGAGGAATCATAAATATCAGTCTTGGTTCGAGTTACACTGAATAGTGTCGCAGTACAGAGAAAAGACTGAAACAGTGAATAGTTCCCTGTGAATGTCAAATGCAAATTCCATTGCTATTAATTGCAGCTATGTGAGGAGTATTGAGGGGTGTAGCGTAGGATGAACCCGAGCGGTAGCGAGGGTGAAGAGTAAAGATTGTAGCAATGAACCCGAGCGATAGCGAGGGTGAAGTCGATTATAGTGAATGATCCAGATCGATGGGATGAAGACGTTTATAGTGAATGATCCAGATCGATGAGGGTGACGATTATAGTGCCTGAACCATATCGATGAGGGGAAGATTATAGTTACTGAAGCAAATCGATAAGGAGAAGACAATTATAGTAAATGAATAGATCGATGAGGATGAAGATTAAAGATTCAGGAATGAACTAGATCGATGGGATGAAGACGATTATAGGGAATGAAATTGATGGGGTGAAGATTATAGTGAATGAAATCGATGGGTGAAGCTTATAGTGAACCAATCGATGGGTGAAGATATAGTGAACAAATCGATGGGTGAAGATTAGTGACTGAACCTCATTTTTATAAGAGTGACTATGCTCTTGATGACAGATCGATAGGATCGTTGCTCATAATTGCTGCTAGGAAGTAACACTATCGTTTAGTAGGCTCTTGAATGAACAAGTCGATTGAACTGCGACATCTGCGTAGTACTTTAATATCAGCCAATTGCTCATTTTCTTGTGAATTGTAGTAGCTGCTAAGTTCTATTCAAATCAGTCTATGCACTAGAACCAGTTTTCCATACATTTCGCTGGGTTGCAAGTGCACCGTATATGCGCTACCAGTATGCGCTCCCAGTTTTTGCGTTACCAGTATGTGCGCTACCAGTATGCGCTACCAGTTTTTGCGCTACCAGGTTATGCTACCAGTTTATACTACCATCTTATGCTAGTTTAGCTATCCAGATTCACGACTGTTTAGTCTATTTAATCGACTTCTTCATTTAAGGATGAGACTGCGGCATAATAACCGTTGCATTGACGATGATAGATCAATCCTGCTTACTGAAATAACTAGACTGAGGTTTACTAACTGAAAGGCTCAACTGAGTTGATGAGTGACTGAATTAACGGCAGGCTCAGGTTGTATTACTTGAATTGTGTATCACAAACGTCTTTTCGTAGGACCGACGTTTGGTGATGTTCCTTGTCTAAAGCATCAAAGTGGTAATATGTGAGGTTTTCTATTTTCTTAATCCCTTGAAGTAGGTTAAAATATTTGACTACCATTGAAGATATAGTCATTCTGATTGTATGGAAATCAACTTTCGGGGAGCTTGTACTATTTCAAAAACTTAGTAAAGAACCTGATTTCGACGCTAAAAGTGATACCACAAGGAAGCATTAATGTATTAGTGAATCCACTTTCAACCATTCACAATGATTCTCAGTCTTTGGGCAATTGTATCATTTTATAGCACCAATACACCACAGATACTCGAGGAGTCAATTAAAAAGTGTTTAGCAAGTTTTGTTAGCTCCGTTAAGCTTATATCATTCCTAGAGTGTATACAGCGGAAATAAACAATTCCAATAAAAGATATTCACTAATATTCTTCTCATCCAATCTCTTATATATGCCGTTGCCGTTTCAACCAGTAATAAACGATTACTTAAGGAGGACGACGATGAGCAATAAATCGAAAGTGGGTTAAATTCAACAAAGGGCAATCAGGTATTTAAAATCAACATGAATTGTGCGGGAGAGTTTGTATGATTTTGTATGTACCAATCATTGTATGAGGGCCGATGAGGGACATCTCTCGTTTGCTGATAATGATTGCAAGAAAAAGATACACCAAGAGGGAATATAACGGAATTATATGAGGGTACAGAGTTATTTTACGTCTCCGTCTTTATGAGGCGGGTTTGCCATATGCCCCGAGAATTCTTAATAAGGTACAGGTTGTACTGTGAGACACTGTGAAATATGCTGCCAGAGGGTACTGGTCTGTAGAGCTTATTCATCATTCTCCTGGTCGTACCTCTCACTATGGCTTCTCAGGGTAAATGGCTGAAATGGACCGACGTTGGTATGAGAAAGAAAATACCTGGCGGGCTAGTTGAACTCGTAAGCTGATCAACAAAATAGATAGTCCTACGGCACAGCACTGCCCAGATGCGTTGTTTTACCAGTGAATCCCTTGAACAGGATAACGGGCCAACAGAACCTCACCCATTTTCAAACCCTGAAGTAGCTAGCTTACTGTCGTCAGTATGGTAGTATTTCAATTAAGTGCGTGGGACAATTGTCAGCTGATTCCCTTCTTAGATCATTGTGAATTCCTTAGACAATGAATAGACACGTGCAATATCTTCTGGCGGATTAGCCAAAATAGTATCGTACAATCTATCAAAATACTCGTAGGATTACTGGCTCTCTATATACCATTCGGAGAATACTCCAGAGTAGTACTACACAATCTCAATATACCCTATCAAAATACTCGAAGAAATACTGCAAAATACTCCATAGCACTACACAATCCCATACCCTATTACTCCAAGTACTACTGCAAAATCCATAGTAGCACTACGCTATTCTGTAAACCCTTGGAATATATAGTACTTCTGGCTACTTATACCTCATAAAGTACTCTAAGAACTGCGCTACCTCCAATTCTATTTACCCTTCCCAAAACACCTTACCTCGACTCTATACCCTTGTAAAAATCTATAGTATATTATTCTATTGTTGTATCGTCTATACATTATTCTATGTTCTTAGCACTATATTCACTATTCTGTCTCCATAACACTATTCTGTCTCTATATACACTATTCTGTCATATTGTCACTGCACATCAATTATTCTCTCTATTCTATCATTCTTGTAAGGGTCTGGATCAGGTGACGTGATTTTGTACTGCATATAATACTACCCTTTTCGGTACCACACAGGCTAACTATTTAAGTGTAGATTTCCCGAGATATTAGGAGATAAGTTTACGTGAACTGAGTGTATGAATCCTGAAAATTCTTAATACCATCAATATAGGCAGCTCTATTGCTGATAGAATAATATAGGCAGCACTTCTCAGTTGTACTCAATATTAACACAGCTCGCATTGATAGCAATTTATGACCATCGACAGCAATGGTTATTGCCATTGCTAACTAGTTCTTAAGGTTGGTCGAGTGCTCCACATTCTCCTCAGAGTGCCAAGAGCTCTCTTCAGCTCTCAGGCCACATCTGAGACTCCGCACATCGTATAGGACAAAGTCGGGGCCTGGTACCATAATTTGTTCTTTTCACAAATAAACGAACACGCACTGCTCCGCCCAGTGCTCAATTATAATACTTGATCTAAAATCACTCGCTAGTTCTTTTTTAGTGATCATATAAATTAATAATCGGACTCGCACTATGAGCGAAGCGAGTAGTGCTCAGTAGTGCTCAAATCACTAATCGAAACTCGCACTACTTCGCTAGTTCTCTTTTATTGATCATATAAATTACTAATCGAATCTCGCACTACTCGCCCACAACAGCGAGTAACAATAAACATATTATAATTATACTCACTCTCGCTTCGCTCGAGTGAAGTCAATGAGTTAAAGAACTGAGCAAAAACTGCTTCTTTGAGTGTCCATTCGATCTGGGCAGAATTCACTGGGCGAACCTCCCTAGCGTTTGAGGTCCCCACGAGTTAGCCGTAGAGGTAGAAAGTGAATAAAACTAAGATCCTCTGAGCAAGCGAAGAGGCCACACTAGTAAAGTAATAGTGAGCCGTCGAGGAAGCGAGTGAATAAAACAAAGAAAGATGCCTCTGAGCGAGGTGAATCGCTGGCTGTAAGCAATAGTGCCGTCGAGAAGTCGTACCCCCTTTCGGGTCGTCAAAATAATCAATAGACTCAGTTAGAGTGATCAGACAGCCAGTAGAATATAATCATAGCTCAGACGCTCGAACAAGTATATTATAGACCTCACACTTCACTCGAACAAGTAAGTATACTCTCATAGCGCTTACTCTCGCTCGGCTCGAACAAGTTAAGGTATATTATGGACAGCTCACAGCTCAGAGGCCGAAAAAGCAAGTATACTCAAGAGACTTCCAAGAATATCAAAAGTGAAGAGACTTCCAAGAATATCAAAAATGAACAAACTCAAGGCTATTGTCAGAGACATGGACACAACCAAGTCGCACGTGTCCACTGAGAACGATGTTACTAGCGGCAATCTCAATTGGGGCGGGAAACTGTTTTGCAAGTTCGCGTACACATCGGGATCCAAGGACTCAGGATCCAAGGACTCTCAGGAATTGAAAATTGAATCCAACTAATGAACATTGTGCATAAGTGGCTGTGATAATCAACGATGAGGTGACGGATATGAGGGAGGTAATGACCGTCAGCCTGTTGAAAAGCCTGTTACGCAGCGGACCAAAGCACCAATATGAGACATTGTATTTGAATATGTTGAGCATACAAATACATGTGGTGACAGTTTTATAGTATATTGTTTTTCCTCAATTGAATGTTTTTTCTACAAAAATACTCTCATATATGCTCACACTCCTCGCTTCGCTCGAAGTGCTCGAGCTAGTTAAGTATATCATAGACTCTCGCCTCCTCGCTTCGCTCGGAGGCTCGAACAAGTTATGTAACTACAGTTTTGCACATCTGCGGATTGGAAAAAGCGAATACTGGATTTAGTTGCTAACTTGGGAGCCTCAGGGGGGTTTGTATAGATTTGTGCAAGTGTATAATTCCTCCTAATTGAATATATTAAAAAAAAAGTATTATAAACACTCACACTCTGAGCGAAGCGAAGAGTCTCGAAAAAGTACTATTATAAACACTCACACTCTGAGCGAAGCGAAGAGTGCTCCAGCAATCACTATAATATACGCTCACACTCCTCGCTTCGCTCGAAGTGTTCGAACAAGTTAAGTCTATCATACACACTCGCCTCCTCGCTTCGCTCAGAGGCTCGAACAAGTACTATCAAAGACTCTCGCCTCCTCGCTCGGAGGCTCGAACAATTTAAGTCTATCATACACTCGCACTCCTCGCTTCGCTCGAAGTGCTCGAATATACACCTTCTTTTTTCTCCGGTCCGGCGAACACAAAACCAGAATGACTCAGACCACTGTCGAAGTACAAAATTTTCGATATCAGAGACGTTCACAAGAATAGAGTTGGTATGGCCTACGCATCAAGGTGGTGATCCCGCGTTTTTCGCTTTTTTCGCTTTCATTTTCATTCTTTCATTTTCATTCTTATCCTTTTTCATTCTTATCCTTATTCATTCTTTCATTTCCATTCTTATCATTTTTATCATTTTATTATGCTCCGGTTTTCTCGCACCCTCTCGACCAAGATCAAGGTCGCGCAGCCCATTGTTGAGATGGACGGCGACGAGATGACGCGCATCATCTGGGCGCGCATCAAGGACAAGCTCATCAGCCCGTACCTCGACGTGGACCTCAAGTACTACGACCTTGGGATCGAGGCGCGCGACAAGACCAACGACCAAATCACTGTGGATGCGGCGAATGCCATCAAGGAGTATGGCGTGGGTGTCAAGTGCGCCACCATCACGCCGGACGAGCAGCGTGTGGCTGAGTTCAAGCTCAAGAAGATGTGGCTCTCGCCCAACGGAACGATCCGCAATATCCTTGGCGGAACTGTTTTCCGTGAGCTGATCATCATCCCACGTATCCCGCGCCTTGTTCCTGGCTGGGAAAAGCCCATTGTTATAGGCAGACACGCCCATGGCGACCAATACAAGGCCACTGATCTTGTTGTGAGCGAGCCCGGAAAGTTGGAATTGACATTCACTCCGGCCAACGGAGGGCCCAAGCAGACCCACACGGTGTTTGACTACAAGGGCTCGGGCGTGGGGCTTGCCATGTACAACACGGACGAGTCAATTGCGGGATTTGCCCACTCTCTGTTCAAGATGGCTTTGAGCAAGGGCCTCCCCTTGTACTTGTCGACCAAGAACACCATTCTCAAGAGATACGACGGGCGGTTCAAGGACATTTTCGCTGAAATCTACGACAAGCACTACGCCAAGGAGTTTGAATCGGCCGGCTTGTGGTACGAGCACCGCTTGATTGACGATATGGTGGCCCAAATGATCAAGTCCAAGGGCGGGTTCGTCATGGCCTTGAAGAACTACGACGGAGACGTGCAGTCCGACATCGTGGCACAGGGATTCGGGTCCTTGGGCTTGATGACCCTGGCCTTGATGACCCCAGACGGCAAGGCCTATGAGTCGGAGGCCGCCCACGGGACCGTCACAAGGCACTATAGGCAGTACCAGCAGGGCAAGGAGACGTCGACGAACTCGATTGCGTCGATTTTCGCCTGGTCTAGGGGGATTGCCCAGAGGGGGAGACTCGATGGGACGAAGGAGGTGGTGGACTTTGCAGAGTTGTTGGAGAGGGCCACGGTGGATACGGTGCAGGAGGACGGGGTGATGACGAAGGATTTGGCGTTGGCGTTGGGGAGGACGGATAGGGGGAGTTATGTGGAGACGATGGAGTTTTTGGATGAGGTGGCGAAAAGATTAAAGAATTACGAGCGTAGCGAGTAATTCTTTATTTGTGCGATAGTTCGAGAAATACACACATTACGAGCGGAGCGAGTAATGTGTGTAGTTCGAGTATCGCACATCTGAGTGATTTTAGTAATGCGAGTATCACATGTCTGAGTAATGTATTGCGTGTTTCAGTATTGTTCGAGCATTAGTCACATTACGAGCGGAGCGAGGAATGTGAATAATGCGAGTATCGCATAACTGAGTAATTAGTATTGCGTAGTGTGAGTTCGAGAAATCACACATTACTCGCTCCGCTCGTAATGTGAATAATGTGAGTATCACATATCTGAGTAATTTTTTATTGCGTAGTGTGAGTTTGAGAAATCACACATTACGAGCGGAGCGAGTAATGTGAATAATGCGAGTATCGCATAACTGAGTAATTTTATTGC
>JACFYR010000018.1:209115-336610 GCA_015708815.1 Kodamaea anthophila | reverse complement strand
ACAATTTTCACTCTGTCGAATAGGCCACTTTTCTGAACTTCATTGCCCCACTTCACGGGAAATTAGATGTTATCGGCTCTTATTTGAATGAAAATTTCAGAGCCTAAGTGCCCACCATTGGTCTCCAAAACAAAGTACTCGGCTATCTAACTAGTGAAGATATCATCAGTTGGGCGTGTGGCGCAGTTGGTAGCGCGTACCCTTAGCATGGGTAAGGTCTCGGGTTCAATTCCTGACTCGTCCATTTTTTAACTTTATTTTTGAATAATCAGCACGTGACATGTTCCACTATCTGCCTACATCTTTTGTTAAAATATGGGATCCGTCCATAAATGGAAGGTCACGTGGTTAGCTAGTAGTAGTTGTTCGCTTACAGAGTATGAATAACACAAGTTTCACCCACTTTTAAGGTTATTTATATTCGAAGGGTATCTAGGCTATTTATGCTTTTCCCAACACCGCCCTTTAAGTCAGTGTGGATTCCGTAATACGAGATATCGGAATTTGATTCGGAAAATTGCAGTGACCTCACGATCTTCTATTGTTCTATAGCTGATCTCTTAATAAAATAATCATTCGGGGATAACGTCGCCTTTGTGGTTTTAGCCACATTGGAAAGTCAGGTATCTGACAATCCGCTCCCTGATTCTTCAGAACTGAATCTGGTTTTTGCATAGTCCTGCACATGACTACCATCCTGCACAGTACTCTGGAACATGCTGTAGTTTAACATCTTTATAATACAAATATGCCATTCAATATATCGTACCAGCCATTCTTTAAAGCCTTCTTGGGTTCCTTCTTCACTCTTCTAGGGAAATATCGTAATCTGCCTTTTCTTCCTCGTCCAACATCTTATCGATGTCCTCCAATTCCGCATTGATTTTATCCTGTTCTTCGACATCTGGCTTTTCCGAGTCGATCTCCATGTCATGGGAAACATCAGGTTTCTGTGCGACTTCTTGTTTTTCCAAAGGAACGGAGCTTGCCCTGGAGCTTTGCCTTGAATTCTTGATTTCTCTGTCCAAGTTAACAGAACTTGCTCTGGAAGTGGCACGGGAGCTGTGTTTGGAAGCGTCCTTGGTTGCCTCTTTTTGGGTTGCCCTTTCGCAAACATCTATAACATGGGCCTCGAAAGTCTCAAAGTTTTTAGTTGTGAGCTTGTCAAAGGTGAATTCTGGATTGGTGCTGTTGCTGGCAAAGCATTCTTTTGTGCCAACGATGCCATCTGCCAAACCGCGCAAAACCTGGGCATTCATTGTATCTGCGAGGTAAATTCTATTCAAGCTGTTGATGATGGCCTTTTTCACCACCTTGGGGGTATCTTGTTCTAGTGCCTGGAGCAAGTAAACGCATTGCCAAACTTGAGGAGTTTGGGACCCTAAAGCGGCTGGTTTTATATTGACCAAATTATTGGGGTCACACCAGTATATGAGCTGCTGAATGACTGTGAGCGGGGTGATCTTGCTGTCCAAATACTCACTGTCTTCACTAAACATGCGAAACACCACATCTCCACTAATGGTGGCTATGCGGAGCTGGTGCTTTGGATGGCTGAAGGCATACACGGGGATACAGAAAGACAAGATTTGCTTCAACTCTTGGTTGGTTGCGGTATTGGGGTGGAAGTAAACCAAGATCAAAGCCTCAAAGAGCTGCTTTTCAGTCTCAAACTCTTTTTCACCAGATTCCTCCCATCCAAGGACCTCGGCAAGAAACAACTTGCATAGGCCCTCGGCCACCACACTCTGCAACTTGGGCATCTCAAAGGCATTGAGCAGCTTGTAAAACAACTTTCCATACAGGTACAAGGCACGTGAGTCCATGATGGATGTCCCATAAGTCGACAAGATATCTATGATTGCCTTCATTCCCACGACCTTGACCTCCTCATTGCCGTTACGAATGCTGGCGAAAAGAGTGGTTACTGCATCCAAGGCAAGGGACTTGTCAATGAGTGCAAAGAGCCCCAAACACTTCAAACCCTGAAGGTTCACGGAATACTTGTTGTTGTTCAAAATGGCAAAGTTCACCAAACCAGAGTAAATCGACTGGAGGGAGAGGTGATTATCAAGAGGCTCTTCAATGAGCTCAAGCACATGTTGCGTTGTAATCAACGCACGAGTGACAATTTCATCGGGGGGCATTGTTGGGTCGACCTTGCGTTTCTTTTGGGGCACTTGGGAGTCACCTTCTTGTGTTTCCTCCTCTTCTTCAAACCCAGAAATCGCAGAGTGGAATTCGTCATCTTCGTACGAATCTCTGATATCGGTAATGACCTCAGTAGCCATGGTGATGAAATCTTTTTCATTGATGGAGATCTTGCGCAAGACCTTGAGGCCAATGGAGATGAGCTCGGGAGAGAGTTTATCTTCGCTGAGGGACTTGCGAACAATCTGCAACATTTTGCGGCGGCCAATCTCATCGCTGAAATCAAACTCTTTGGACACAAGCAACAACTGCTTGATGATAAAGTCGAGGTCCTTGAATTCGTCTGCAAATGGAACATATACTTCGTCGTATTGCGAAAAGTTCACATACTCATCGGACTTTTGTTGGGCGAGCGCATTGTACTTTTGAGTTCCGAGCTTGAAGGACGATTCGGCCTCCTTGATTTCCTTTTCAAGGGTCTTTATTCCTGTTCGACACTCGGCGAGCGATTCCTTTATCTCGTCGTGCTTCTCATTCAACTCTTCCAAAGAAAACTCTAGCAACTGCGTCACAATCTGGTCATTTTCGTCGTCGCGCAAATCGTCAAATGACTCATCGCCCTTCTTCAACCGTGTAATTCTCTTTTTGATGAGTTTCTGAATCACCTGGTAGTCCTCGGCATTTTTCTGGTCCTCCACTAACCGCTTCTTGCTCACCTCTACTCCGTTTTTAATCTTGGTCAACAGGTTCTCCACCGTAACCATCTGGCTCTTCAAGTTCTCAAGCTGCTCAAGATGAAGTTCGTGCTTTTTCACAATATCCTCGTGCTTTTGCAAGAATCTGAGGCGCAACTCGAGATACTTTTCCAACGTATCAGCCAACTCAATCAGCTCGGGGAAATTCGAGTCGATCAAGTCATACATGTTGTTTTTCAGACAATGGTCGTAGAATGCACGCATCAAAAAGGCACGTTCTACCGTCAAAGCCTTCCAGTGCTGGGGGTCGATTTTGATCGTCACTAACTTGTCCTCACGGTTTGCAAAGAATACCAGGATGGCCAAGTCTGCGGCCTCGTTTTCCGTGACACGTAATTGCTCCACCAATTCAAGTACATCCTCACCCGCACTCTCGAACCACTGTTTCGTGAGCATTTTCGTAGCTGCCGCACGAACAGCATCCTCGCGGTCATTCAAGCCCCATTTGAGAAGGTATTCGCGACTCTTGGGGTCTAATCGCAGAACACCGCCTTCAATTTCTCGACATATACGCGAAAATACAAGTCTTCGGTTGATGGAGTTATTGTCTCGCACACGTTCAATAACATGCGGCATTGTGCTGCTATTCTTGGTCAAGTTCAACAAAGCAGCTCTCCTGACCTCTGCCGAGTCATCGTAATGGATTATATCGGATATTTTCTTGATGACGATTTCCCTGCTTATTGGAATATTGAATGGGCTGTTGTTTTCATCGAAATCAAAGTTGAAGTACTGGAACCGCGATAAGGCCACCACTGCTTGTATTCTGACGGTGGATTCCTTATCAAAAAGCCGTTTGGTGAGCGACGTGTACAATGCTTCAAAAGTGTCGTTATCAATCTCCCCAATGTAATACACAAGATACGCGAGGATCTGGACCACGCGATACCTCACGCACTTGTCTTTGGCTTCTATACCCCGAAGCAAATGCAGAATCAAGTATTTTAGGAACGCTTCGGTGTATGTCTCCTCATCTTCTTCATTGGTACACTTGTTTCCCATTTCGTCCTGGGTGATGGTGGCAACAAACGCCAGGCAAAACTTGGCAATACGGTCACCAACCTGCTCTCCTTTCTTTAAGACGAGTGTTTTGTTGATGAGCTTGGTAAAGTACATCAGAAAGTTGTCCGCGTAGTTGAGTTCGATGGTGCGGTGAAAGATGTTTTTGAGGACAATGACTAGCTTTCGGTGGCCGGAGAGGCTGTGCTGGGCGTCGTGGAAGACGTGGCACATGGAGGTGCGGATTTCATCGACGTCGAGGATGCGCAGGATGGAGTCCAGGGTGGGTTTCATCAAAAGATCACAAACAATTGAGCGCAGCGAAATTGTTTGATTTTCAAGTAAACAATTGAAACAATTGAGCAAAGCGAAATTGTTTACGAATATTTCCATGTTAATTCAGCGAGCGAAGTTGTTCAAGTCAATCTATAGTGATGTTTGGTTTCACATGAGGTCATGAACCAACAAAAAGAATACTTCTTTATGGACAAAAAATGAGTGGTACGGGAATCGAACCCATGGCACCAGCTTGGAAGGCTAGTATGTTAACCACTACACTAACCACCCTTTGATGTATGTAGAGAGATAAAAGGGAAATAACAGAACAAATAAACAGCGAGTTTGTTAGTAAGACTACGAACGAGGGTTGGTTTTTGGACAGTAAAGATAAACCAGTGTATCATTTGAGAATATAAACACCCAGCGTGAACATTTGTGAGTGAAGACCACCAAGTAGTATAATTTATGTAGTGACAGTGACCTAGTGTGAATCATTATGGCACCCATTGTGTCATTTATGTGAGTAAAGAATAGCACTTGGTGTACCGGGAAGGAGCTTACTCGGGGATATTTTCTATGGTAAAGGAAGACTGTTTGTCCTCGGAAATAAATTCTGTGTGGTCCAAGATACGATTGACAGTAGCTAACAAACTGTCGGCATCAACGCCTTTGTTGAAAGCCATATTGTTATCAACGGCTATTTTGTTGTAAGCTAAAGGTGAGAGCATATGAAAGAGATGTGCTCGTTCGAAAATCAATTTTGCGTTGCCAATAAAAATCCATGCCACGGCCTCTCCGGCAAGGTCACAAGCCCTGATGAAATTCTTCACTAAATACACGCGGCGTTCCAACGGTAAATGATCCTGAGGGTTTGTGCAAAAATTTTGCATCTCTTCATTGAGCGGAGCATATTCAGTGCGGATGGCTTGGAGGTGCTGTGCTGCCGTACGCTTAATAATACGTTCTTGATTAGCGTTGGGTAATTTAACACCTTTAGACACAATTTTCCTTTTCAATGAGTTGGGCCCGGGAGGGAGGCTATTGAGAAAAGCAACAGTTTTCTTGAGTGAAGGATTAGAACTCTGGAATCTATTCAATTGTTGTCTGATAGAGCTTCTTTTCTGATTAGGTTCAATGTAGGGTAATTTCATGTCAAAATGGACTATGTGGAGTGCAAGCTCCTTATCTGTAGGATCAGGAAATGACTCCGGGACTGGGAGGTCCTCCGCCTCGCAGTAATCCAATCTAGAATCAGTGATTAATCCCCATTGTTCTTCCTTTTTTAGCTCAGCAGGATCAAGAAATTCAAGGAGAAGGTTATATATTCTTTTTGTGGGGTGTTCAAGTGTATTTGGATTTTTTTGATTTTTTTGCACATTTTGGTTTTTTTGATTTTTTTGCACATTTTGGGTTTTGTGATTTTTTTGATTTTTTTGGTTTTTTCGATTTTTTTGCACATTTTGGTTTTTGTGATTTTTTTGGTTTTTAATAGTTTCTGCCATTGTGGTTTTTTTTTGGGTGTTTTGTGGAATAGCCGTAGATACCGAAGTCGTCGTAGATAAAGAAGCTGCTGATTGGATTGCATCTTGCTGTCTGCTACCCGCAGAAAGAGAAGAGTCCAAATTTGTCAAAACAGAAGAGTTCTGTGAAAAATATTCCGCAGTAGGGGATGATTGGGGTGACGTGTTGGAATCATCGTGGGCGTCGGAAGGCGCCCGATCAATGGGGACCTCGGGGGTCTGGGTGTCTGGCGGGGTCCGCTCCGGTGGAGGAGACACCTCTAGCTGTCGTAGCTGATCTGTTAATGTCCTTATCTCTCTTGACATTTTAGACTCCTTTTAACGTCCACAAGCTAAACAAATTTGTCTCTACAGTATACCATGCTTACATCAGACAATGCAAACAAAAGACTAGGAGTCGCACATCACCCACATCCATGGAGGATTGGGATCGATGGTGGGCTAATTATTCTACCACAAGCCTATAACCCTCAGCCCCAATGGGAATATTAAGAAGGAGTCATAGAAGTGGCCAACTGGGAAGACCGTGCCGGGGGAACGGAGTGAGACCGATACAACTCGGTGCACAGCTGTCAAACGGTTGGAAAAAGCATATATAGCTAAACTGAGATATTCGGGGGATATCCAAATTATTAGGAGGTTTTCCCGTGTAACAAGTATAGGTTTCCTTCAAGATAATATATGTGTCTATAAAAAAAAAGAGCGTAGCCAGTTTTTGCAGTAAAGACAAACCGTGTATCATTTGAGTAAAAATATAAACACCCAGCGTGAACGTTTGTGAGTGAAGATCACCAAGTGTAGTATAATTTATGTAGTGACAGTCACCCAGTGTGAATCATTATGACACCCATTGTGTCATTTATGTGAGTAATGAATAACACCTGGCGTGTTATAATTTATGTAGTGAGGTAAATGTATAGAATACCCACTGCGTATCATTTATGAGTATATTTTGTGAGACCTATTGTCTCATTGATTTGAAAGTATCTCATAATATAACTCTTGCTCATGTGTTGCTCATAATTCTCGCAGTTCTCATTCTCCAGTTCTCGTTCTCTAGTTCTCGTTCTCCAATATATAAATCTCGCTTCGCTCGAATTGTATTGCTGACGCATGTCATGCAAATGAAACGCGTCAAGTGATAACCATCAAAAAAGTGCGATTGTTGATGTATTGTTGACATAAATTACCACGCTGAATTGTGAGTAATTGCTGAATAATCTCTTCCCGTGCTGATTCAGTGCTTTGTTAGTCCTGTATTCTTTTTCTGTTCTGGGGCTAGTACTTTGGCGCATTCCGCTTAATGATTTCAGATCGAGTGCTAGAATGAGCCGATAACACTAATCCAACTACTCCTACTACCACTACCACTACTCCTACTCGAACTCCTCCTCATCCTCCTCCTCATACTACTACTCGTACTTGTACTCTCCTCCTACTCGTACTCCTCCTACTACTCCGCCTCCGTATACGAGATACGACGTCTATCGTATATGTTTTTTGCAATTATGTTTTTGATCGTTTAGTCGTTTAGCTATACGAGATCAGCGCGAAAATCGTATAAAAAAAAAGAACGCGCTCATTTTTCATTACATTCAACATGCCATCCACCGTTCCCTTAGCCGAAAAACAGTACGAAAAGGACCAAGATTTCAACAAGGCCTTGCATGGAGACTCGTACAAGAAGACGGGGTTATCTGCCTTGGTTTCCAAGGCCAGTACCTCGGCGGCTGAGGCGGCCCACGAGGGCTACTTCAAGCACTGGGACGGGAAGACTGACAAGGAGGACGAGGACAAGAGATTGAAGGACTACTCGAAATTGACACAGCACTACTACAACTTGGTCACAGACTTTTACGAGTACGGCTGGGGGTCTTCGTTCCACTTTTCCCGCTACTACAAGGGTGAGGCCTTTAGACAGGCCACCGCCCGCCACGAGCACTACCTCGCCCACAAGATGAACCTTCAGGAGAACATGAAGGTTTTGGATGTTGGATGCGGTGTGGGTGGCCCAGGCAGAGAGATTACCAGATTCACCAACTGTGAGATTGTGGGCTTGAACAACAATGACTACCAGATCGAAAGAGCTAGACACTATGCTGAAAAGTACAACCTCAAGAACAAATTGACCTACGTCAAGGGCGACTTTATGCAGATGGACTTTGAAGACGAGGCCTTTGACGCCGTGTATGCCATCGAGGCCACGGTCCACGCCCCGGTCTTGGAGGGTGTGTACTCTGAGATTTACCGTGTGTTGAAGCCCGGCGGAGTGTTTGGTGTCTACGAGTGGGTCATGACTGATGCGTACGACGAGACAAACCCCGAGCACAGAAAGATTGCGTACGGAATCGAGGTGGGCGACGGTATACCCAAGATGTACAAGCGTGAGGTTGCTGAAAAGGCATTGAAAAACGTCGGTTTCGACATTGAGCACCAACAGGACTTGGCTGACATTGATGACGAGATCCCATGGTACTACCCATTGAGCGGAGAACTCAAGTACGTGCAGACCTTGGGCGACTACTACACCATCTTCAGAACTTCGCGCATCGGCAGAATGATCACCACCGAGACCGTCGGACTCTTGGAGAAGATCGGCATTGCTCCAAAGGGCTCCAAGCAGGTCACCAACGCGTTGGAGGACGCCGCAGTCAACTTGGTCGAGGGTGGCAGACAAAAGTTGTTCACCCCAATGATGTTGTTTATTGCAAGGAAGCCTGAGTAGGATATATGTATTGATAGAACATTCTTGTAATATATATTCAGAAGAACCATTATATTCATGAAAGCATTGGGTGGATGAAAGCATTGGGTGGCATGTATGAAAAGTACATCATTCTGGGAATGTACATTCATAATGTGTTCCTGTAATGAAAGTACTTTCTGTGGGTGATATTCATGTATTCTAAATAGCATGTACGAGCAAGCTCGCGAATGAGTTCAATATATACCTCACATTCACTTTAAATCAACGGAGATTGAGGTTTGATAGTCATTTTGCGTGCTGACTTACACTATTCTGAAAATTCGAACGAAATGTTGAATATTGATCATAGCGCAGACGTGCAGGACTGGGAACAACGGAGAACAGTGAACATGAACATTCTGAACATAGGAGTGAAGCGACTATGTGAGCAACTCAAGCATGTGTGAACATAAACGAGGTCTACACATGTCTTCAGGTAAATAAGGCTAACAGATTATAAATAGGTAATAGGTGGTAGGTAATAGGTAATAGGTAATAGGTAATAGGTAATAGGTAATAGGTAATAGGTAATAGGTAATAGGTAATAGTTTAATAGGCTATGAATAGGTTTATAGGTTAATAATAGGTTTATAGGTTATGAATAGGTTTATAGGTTATTAATAGGTGATAGGTTAAATATGCCGGACTGTTTTTAATCACGTAATCAAGGTTCCTTTTCGGTCCTTAAAGTTTCATGGCAACCCCACGCGTGTTGCCAAGCCCAGCTAGACTCGTCGAGCTGGCAAAATCCTGTGTATATAATCATGTGTATATTGTTGGAATAAGATCTAAGCATTTCCCAACTGTGATTCCTATCAAAATAGATAATATGTTAATAGGTAATTGATAAAAGCAAGTGGTTGAAAAGTAGGCAATAGGTAATTGGTATAGATTAATAGGTATATGTTGATGGGTATAGGTTAATAGGTATAGGTCACAGGGGAAATAGGTACGAATAGGTAATAGTTTAATAGGTAATAGGTTAATAGGTACAGGACACAAATAGGTAATAGGTAATAGGTATAGATCGGTTATTACGGTTGGTGTTTATCGTAAACCCTGCCTGAAATCTTCCTCCTTACCAAACCTCACTCAATAACCTTCCAATTACACTGTTTAGTCCTTCAATTCGTCCATTCAAATTCATTAGGCCATGCGGCTCCAAGTTATGTATATAAGTTGCGCTTGACTTTTTCTATTTGTGACTTGCGCCTTGTGTCATGACTACATAAAAGTGTCAGAAACCCATCAATCCAACACCTTGACCGCCCACGCTAATCATAAAGGTATGGGGTTTACCACACCCAAGGTCTCACCTTAACGAGGATTAAGACGGCTTATGAAAGTTTCTTGTCTTCTTGTCTTTCTTGTCTTCTTGTCTACTTGTCTTTCTTGTCTACTTTTGTCTAACTTTCTTGTCTTTCTTGTCTAACTTTTGTTTAACTTTCTTGTCTAACTTTCTTCTAACTTTTGTCTAACTACTTGTCTCTTTCTTGTCACTTTC
This sequence comes from Kodamaea anthophila, assembly GCA_015708815.1. Classification (NCBI taxonomy): domain Eukaryota; kingdom Fungi; phylum Ascomycota; class Pichiomycetes; order Serinales; family Debaryomycetaceae; genus Kodamaea; species Kodamaea anthophila. The sequence continues at coordinate 326,656 of JACFYR010000018.1, read as the reverse complement.
TTGTCTTGTCTATTTGTAGCAACAATTCTATTGCTCCTTGATGACGTAATTTGGAATATAAAAAGGGTGTCCCCAGAAAAACCCAACATGCTTCAGAACCCCAACCTTGAAGGGTACGAGATTGTACGCCGTTTTTGGAGTCTCTACTACAATCCCAGACACGGCACGTTTGTGGCGCCCAAGAAGTGTTCGGGCTGCTACAATGACGAGAAATTTGTGATCTGGGCTGTTGCGGTGGCCGCCCAGTCTGTGGTTGATGGTGCGCGCATCTATAAAGAGTTGGTGCCATTGATTGAGCCGGCCATTAGTATTTTCGACAAGTACAAGAATCACCACGTGAAGGGATTTTCTGCTGCGGAAAATGGAGGCAACGATAAGGACATCTACTACGACGACGATGCCCAGGTCTGTAGCGCCATGATCACGGCCTACGAGGTGACTGGGCATAAAAAGTACCTTGATATGGGCCGTGAGCTCGTGCGGTTCCTCATGGGGGGGTGGAATAACGACCCCAATGCCAAGACAAAGGGCGGCATGAAGTGGCACGTGGACAAGACATTGTTGAATGCATGTACCACGGCCGAGGTGGCCAAGTGCTGTTTGCAGATTTCACGCTTTATTCCCGATGAGGCCCAGATATACATTGATTTTGCAGCCAAGTGTATCGACTGGCAAATCGAGGTTTTGCAGGACCCCGAGGACAAATTGATCAGAGACGGCGTGGGCTTGGACCTGACCGATGTGGACGACGTCAAGTGGACATACAACGTGGGCACAACGTTGTCAGCCGCGTCACACCTCTATCACGTGACCCAGGACCCCAAGTGGAAGCAGATTGCCGACGACCTCGCGGCCGCTGCCATCAACAGGGGTGTTTTTTTCTACGATAGGGACTACCCCGACGACAAGCGGTACTGGAGGGACCCGTCGTATTTCGTGCAGTTGATTATCGAGGGCTTGGCTGACTACATGTTGTTTCTCGGGAAAGAGGCTCCCGGTGATTTGGCAAATAGAATCGTGGAGGAGGTGCGCAGGCACTTGATTATCTTTTACGAGTTCATGAAGGATCCTAAGGATGGCTTGTATTTGCAGAGCTTTGAGCCTCACAATACGTATAAAGAGGTTTATGATGAAAAGTACCCAAAGTGGTTTGGTGATAAAAAAGGCCATGGGTTGAAGGGCGAGGATAAGGATGATGATGGGAATCCGCAAAAGTGTTTGATGGGTTGTGGGGCTGCTGCGAGGGTTTTTTTTCAGGGTGCGAGAATAGTGCCAGTAATACAATGAGCGTACAACGAGTGTACAACGAGCGTAGCGAGTTGTACTAGCGAGTGTACTAGCGAGATTACTAGCAAGTGTACTAGCGAGTGTACTAGCGAGTGTACTAGCGAGTGTACTAGCGAGTGTATTACAGAGTATGTATTCCAAAACTACAGGTAGTAAATATAAAAGAAATTACTGGAACAAGCATAGCAACTCGCTACGCTCGTTGTACGTAGAATATGAATTCCAAACAGGTCACAAAATAGAGAATTGCACTGGTGGTATTCGGGTCAATATGCGAGAATGTCTCATCAAGCGTTGTATCGCTACACTGGCAGGATAGAAATGTCGAGCACTGCGTAGCAGTGAGTGTCAAATAAGGACTATTAGTAATAGGGCTACTAGTAATAGAATTACTAGTAATAGGACTACTATAGGACTACTCATTAGGGCTACTCAGTACATTCTCAAGTATCTCGCTTCGCTCGGTGATTGAAAATTCATTCCACCATTGTTAAATAGGCATCTATAGTACCTATAAGGACGCTCATATAGGAGACACTCATACAGTTTCAAATCTTTCGAATGAGTAGTGTTTGCAGCCGTTCAAGGTAATGCATTGCTGGTAATACCTCGAAATCACTTACGCTCAATTGAGGGAAGCAAAGCTGTGATATAAACTATCTAAAACACACCCACAATCGCAAATTCCTCCCTGGTTGATTTGAAGAGCCTGGGCGAGGTGAGGAACAGATAACCTAATTAGTGAAGTTGAGGAGGAACTGTCAGGATTCATACACTTCAGTTCAGACGTAAACTTATCTCTACTTAATATCTCGGGAAATATTCACCTACTTAAATACTTAGTCAGCCAGGGTGTGGTTACTGGAGAGGGTAATATTCTATGCAGTACCTGATAGGCCCAGTCCCTTACAGGAACAACCCAATTAGTGGGATGCGAATGAAGGTGCCAATGATAATTTCAAGCACATTGCTCACCAAACAAGCATATTGTTAGTTGTTTTATGTACCATCATTTTGCTCAATACTCAATAGTATTCTCAATATACTCATTCCCGAAATCGCTGAATTATCAAGAAATCGAGGCTCTCTGTATCTCTAGAACCTCAACCATGTTCTTTCGGGTATGCTAGAGTCTAGTCTAACAATTCTATTCACTATTGAATAAGCTAAGAAGTCTCCTTTTTGGTTCAAAGAGTTGCCGTTCGAGCTATAGCGGGAATGGGAACAGCGCACCAAAATACACTTCATAGTTCGGAAAGACGAATGTCAATTGAAGATATAGAAACACAGTTCGCTTCGCTCACTGTGGATTTCTCGCTTAGGTCATAATTGCTAGCTCACTATGTTGTTTCACTAAGTTTGCCTAGTCTTCGCTTCGCTCAGACTAGGTTTATTCAGTAGTCAATTTAATGCTGACTGTTGACTCACTGCTCTGAAAGCCTATGATAAAAATACCTTTCAGACATCACAACCAAACGGTGAACTCAAACTACTGGAGTTGAAGCTTGTCAAGATATACGGGTCTGGAAGGTACGGGAGTCTACCGGGACCCGCCATTCCCATCCCACACCACTATCCTTAGCTTGTATATGTGATAGCTAATGTACATGTATATTGACTGGTTAATTACTGCTCTCATGAATATGTGGACTGACCGATTATTGACTCTCCACGTGTATATTAGGTACTGGAGTCAAGCAGCTACGCTCATAAAATCGTTCTTGTTAGGTACTGGGAGTGGGTACTGCATATAACACACGTGATCAAGGTTTCCCTGCGCAAAGCGAAGGTTTATTAGTGATTTAAGCTTAAACGAGAATAAACCTTCGCTTCGCTCAGGTTTTTGCGAAGTGATTAAGCATAGACCTAAGAATAACCTCGCTTCGCTCAGGTTTAGTGCCTAGCCAGCAGCAGACCAGTTGCTGGCATAAATACTATATATGTTTTTAATAAGTAAGATCAGCTATTTCCCAACTAAAGTGAGAATACCCTCATATATTGACTGTTGATCACTGCTCCCCCGTAATTACTGCCACACATATTTCAGACTTAAATCAGTATACACATCAATGGTTTTATACACGCCACTCAGATCTTCAATAATTGTGCATCCGCCCATTATCCATCATTACGAGACTGCGTGCCTCATCACTGTTCGATACTTGGCATTCATTGTCGTCCGTTCCATCAGCTCAGTGCTTAGGATTATTTGCTGTTATCCTGCAGTTATACCGTTTCACAGTGTTCTCGCTTTCATGTACATTACGCTCACAGCATCGCATGCTATTTGTTTTCAGATTCACCTCTGCTACGGTGATTCCTGTGGATGTATTCCGATTAGAGTAGCTCACAGTGTTTCCTGTTCGATTTATTCTGATTAGAGTAGCTCATAGTGCTTCCTGTTCAATTGTATTCATATGCTCACAGTGCCTCATATTCAATGTATTCGCGATTAAAGTTTTCTTGAGTACTTCACTGTTCGATTATTCTCACAGTGCTGCTGTTCGAGTAGAGTATTCTCACAGTGCTTCGCACTGTTGATTGTGTTTGTGATTAAAGTATTCTAACAGTGCTTCACTGTTCGATTGTATTTGTGATTAAAGTTTGCTCACAGTGTTTCGCACTGTTCGTGATTAAAGTATGCGTGCTTCGCACTGTTCGATACTGTTTTCACATATATATGCTGCCCCTCCCCCAACCCATAATAATCAAGCAGATGCAGCTCCACCATATACACCCTCACCCCCAACTCCTCCTCCCCCACATAATGATAAACATCAAACTCCAATATACTCAATCCCGTTTGTTTCGACACAATCCCCATTAAGCGAAGCACCAGGTTTGTTCTGAGAAATGTCCGGGGTACGCCATTCACTACTAACCTCACCTTATTGCTTGAATGACCCTTTTCAATCGAGTGATCCTCTATTCCATGCTTTTCTAGAAGCTGTTTCCAGCGACCTGGTGGGCATACGGCGTTTCCAGAGCGCACCTGAGAAATGAAGAAGAGCTCTGAGTTCTTCACCTCATCCTGTGTAATCGTGGAGCCATTCAAATAGGAGAGCGGTCCCACTCTGGCTATCAACTGTATGGCAACCTCTTCGTCAGTGTAGCCTTTACAGATGGGATTATCTGTAAACTTGAGGGAAGCCAATTTAGGAAATACACTTCGTATGCGGTCGATTTCATTCCACGAAACAATGAGATTGTACCGCAAATCCACGCTGGTGGTATTGGGAAAGAAGCCTTCTATTTTGGCAATGCGGTTGTCGCTCAAAACAAGAGTTTCCGAATCCACATTGGGAATAAACGAAAACTCATTAAAGGATAGATCGAGGACTTTGAGGGATATGGGTAATTTCATTGACTTGTCGGTCAGATCCTCTGTCATATTTGACTCTAATGACTTATTTGTCATATTTGACTCTAATGACTTAGTCAGACTGTATCTATTTGACGCAAGATGTAGACTTTTTAGGTTAGGGAGAAAAGGAAGGAGAGAAACTAGGGCATCCACACCAATTTGCGTATCGCACAATCTAAGCTCACTAATACTCAACTTCCTCAGCAATGCAAAATCCCCCCCTAGTTTGTTTCCATTGAGGTTCAACGACTCCAAAGGAAAATCCGCAAGCCAGTCCCCAACCATGGGCGCCCCAAATAGGTTGTAGCTTAGATCAAGGTGTCGCAACTGCGGTAGAGGTGGCAACTCGCCCTCTAGCCTATCAATGCCCGTTTTATCGAGCGAAACCAGTACAAGAGAAGCCCAGTTTGCCTGCAAACGGTTGAGCTTGTCAAAGCCATAGCTTTCCACGGCCTTTGACCCGAACTGAAGGTGATCTATCGCAGCATTGGGGTCGTTGTAGCGGGAAATGAGCACGTGAGCCAAGTCACGGCCGGTTTGGATCTTTTTATTCGTGGCCTTCACAAATGAGCCAGAACCAGGCGCACACGTAAAGTAGTGCACGCCACCTAGAGACCCGTCGTGTTTGCCTCGTGCAGGGTTGTCCCATTCAACTCCTAGAGCAAGTTGGTCCCATTGGGGGATGTGTCCGATGAATCTGACGGTGCAGATGTCCAGATCAATGAGAAGGCGTTGGTTGGTGAAGTACATGTTACGAATACTCGAATAACTCACGAAGTGAGTTATGAGTAAAAAATCTGTTGTATGAAGAAAAAATCACGAAGTGAGTTTAGGGTAAAAAATGTTTAAATAACGAATAACTCACGAAGTGAGTTATTCGTAAGATCTATTACAAATATCAAAGTGAGTATGAGGAAAAATATCACAAATAACTCACCAAGTGAGTTAAGAGTAAAATAAGTTCAAATAACGAATAACTCACGAAGTGAGTTATTCGTAAGATCTATTACGAATATCAAACGGTGAGCATGAGTGATTTGTAAATGTAAGTGATTATGAACGAAGTATGAGTATCGTGAATTGAGGATAATGACAAAGTGAGTTGTGAGTCATGAATGTTCACTCATATCTGACCATGAGGCAGATTCGTGCGCCCAGAGATCCATTTAAATCAATTTTCATACGTTCATTCCCACTGTCAACTTCTTTCGACCACTATTGTAGTTTATCAAATTATCATACTATTAGTGATTAACGAGGTGAATGTCAGTGACGGTGAGTATTCTGAGCTCCGCTTTACGTGATGTATGCGTGAAGACAGTCCCTGTATAGATGCTATGAGACGAACAAGAACATTTGGAGTGAGGCATAGACAAGCAATGACTGAAATAGTTGCGAATACTCACAAAGGTATCACGAATACTCACAAAGGTATCACGAATACTCACGAAGTGAGTATGAGGAAAAATGTCACGAATAAGTGAGTTATGAGTAAAATCTGTTTAAATAATGAATAACTCACTTGTATGAGTTAAAACTTTAAATAACGAATAACTCACTTCGTGAGTTGAGTAAAATCTGTTTAAATAACGAACTCACTTCGTGAATTAGCAATGACTGAACTGACATTGACAAACTAATGTTTGATCTTTAGTCCTAATGACATAGTGAGCTAAGGATTACGAACTCTGAATCACCTCACCTTGCTAAAAACAATCTTAGCATCATCTGATTTATGATACCTGAAACACTGAGCAATGAAACCTATCTTCCATTGCACTTTTTTGTCTTCACATGCAGCAATTCTCAAGATTGCTGTTAGGGTTAATCTAAAAAATGGTACAAAGTATGGAAGCAAGTGTCACTAACTTAGTACTAGAACACTAACTTAACTCAAAAGTTTACTAACGAAGAGCTGTCCGCTGATACTAGCATGTATTCTTGCTGATGTATTCTAGCTAATGTATTCTAGCTAGTGTATTCTAGCTAGTGTATTCTAGCTAATTTATGTTTAGCTAATGTATGTCTAGCATGTCTAGTTGTGTTCTCTAATGTGGCTTCTAGACAATAACAGCGTCACTGGCCTTCCCAGCTGAAACTATTACTTAATCAATCGCTCTGGCTGCACTAGCAACTAATCCTCTTCGCTCAGATATCACTAGGACTTATCCTCTCGCTCGTTCAGATATCACTAGAACTAATCCTCACCTTCGCTATCGCTCAGGTTCGTAAGGATCGTCAAACGGTCAGGGCCATGCATAGTACCGAGGTCGATAATGCAGGTCCTAGTTTGTTGGCTAATTATTGTCTAGGTAACAATAAACTACTGCACAGCTCTAATCAACAATAGTACACTAGCAAGCGATACACTAGCAAGCGAGTGACGATCAGGACAAGGGTAAACATCGCTTGTAGTCAAATAGTCAAGGTATACGACACATGGCATAGCATAATACAAGGCATAGCTGGAACAGTTCAGAATCATACAAGGCAGAATAGTTTAGGAACAGTTCAGAACAACAAGGCAGGATGAGGAACAGTTCAGGACATACTCAGTAAGACACATTGAGACAGTCTGGCATCAGAACATTACTTTCGCGATAGTCTAGACGACACTAAGTTTAATCTCAGTTTGTGGCTAAAAACGGCAAGAATTGGTCGCTTTGGTAAATTTTGTGAGAGTTGAATCTAGATCTATCTAGTATCTAAATCTACTATATGCATCCCTACTATTTTCATTAAACATTAGGTAGACATTTCACGTTCAATCTAGGCTTATTTACTCAGTCAAACATCTACATAATACTCTACATAATCCTCTCAATCTCTACATTATCCTCTCAATCTCTACATTATCCTCTCAACCTCTATCCTCTCAATCTCTACATTGATCTTCTCAAACTCTACATAATCCTCACCTTCGCAGGTTCGTCAAATTTCTGTTTCTATTCACACCTTCTTTAGTGTGAATCTACTTTTGAAATTTTTTATGGACACTCCCCTGTTTATCAACAAAGTAACCGGGCTCTTCCGCCCCAAACCAGGGGTCAAAGAGACCGACCAGGTGCTACTCGAATACGACCCCCGCACCCGCCGAAAAGTCCTCAACACCTACGAGATTCTCCGTGAAATAGGCAAAGGAGAGCATGGCAAAGTCAAACTCGCCAAAGACCTCGTCCACCACGAACTCGTGGCCATCAAGGTGGTGGACAGACGCCCCAAAGGACGCCCTAGGCTCCGCAAAGGCTCCGACCACGAATACAAGATCCGGCGCGAAATCGCCATCATGAAGAAGTGCCACCACAAGCATGTGGTCAAGTTGCGCGAGGTTCTCGACGATACAAATACAAACAAGATCTACCTCGTGCTTGAGTACCTTGAAAAGGGCGAAATCAGGTGGAAACAGACGAGGCCCGATGATGACCTGAAACAGAGACCTGACGATGACCTTCCATGCAGAAATCTGCTCGAAGACGACAGCAATTTGCTCAGCAACGACTTTTCGCCGTGCCTCACGTTTCGGCAAGTGCGTAGCATTCTCCGGGACGTGGTGCTGGGCCTCGAGTACCTCCATTCGCAGGGCGTTGTTCACCGTGATATCAAACCCGCCAATCTCTTGGTTCTGGGAGACAATGTGGTGAAGATTAGCGATTTCGGGGTCAGTTTTGCGAGCTCCCTAGAGGGAATAGAAGTTAGTCCGTTGGAGTTGGCAAAAACAGCAGGAACGCCGGCGTTTTTTGCTCCAGAAATGTGCCAAATGAATTTTGCAGATACAGAGAGAGAGAGAGAAACAAAGAAAGAGGGAGAGAAAGAAGGAGAAAAAAAGAAAGAGGGAGAAACAAAGAAAGAGAGAGAGAAAGAGGGAGAAACCAAGAATGGAAAGATAGAAAAAGAGAACGGAAATACAGAGAATGGAAATACAGAAAATGGGGAGATCTCAGAGAATTCAATTACGAATAGGAGTTCCTTACGGAATTCCTATTCGATGCATTCCTGCCACATCCTCTCCACCCAAGAAACATGCGAGATATCCCCCTCCAAGGTGGACCACCGCATCGACATCTGGGCCCTCGGGGTAACCCTCTACTGCCTTCTCTTTGGGCGTGTTCCCTTCAACGCCGAAACAGAATTCGAGCTCTTCCGAGTCATTTGCACGCAGCCCGTCGAGTTTCCCACCCTGGCATCTTCCTTCAACTCCCCCGCGCCGGTCCGCGAGGATGAGTTTGTGCTTGCCAAAGACTTGGTGAGTGCCATGCTAGCGAAAGACCCCGACCAGCGCATCAGCATTGCCGGAATAAAACTGCATCCCTTCACCACCATGGACTTGGAAGGTGAGGAGTTTTCGGCTTGTGTGCCTGATTCCGGCCCCGATACGATTCTTGGGTTTGGGCTGCGCATCAAAAAGAGCTTGATGAGTGCGATGAGAATGGACGACGACGATTCGCTGGTGATTCTTTCCGAAGAACGGGCCCCGTCTCGGTCCTCCAGCTACTCGTTAAGAGGGCGCATCATTGACGACTCCCAGCTGCGCAGGGGGTCCAGTACTGAGGCTCCCCAGATCGAAACCAAGCGAAATGTCGAGGGAGACCTTTATATGAAGAACCAAACCGCCGTGGATGCCTTCAAGGGCCTCCAGAAAGCAGACGCAAGAAGAAGGTCCTCCAGTATATTCCTGTTTGAGAGAAGAAAAGAGAAAATAGATAAAGGGAATAAAGGGAATGATACAAATGAGGAAAGTGAAAACGACAATGAGACTGAATGTATTCCCATAAAAAGCGAGGCTGTTCCGTCCACTCCCCACTCCACCCCCAAACTAAAGGTCGGCCCCATTAGTATTGCAAATGATGCACGGAGAAAGTCGTCCGTCATGTCGCTTCCATTCAGCAACTCGTTTGCCAGTTTGGACAGCTTCAACGACGACTACCTCGAGCAAAAGTACCAGGAGTTCTCCCAGCGCAAAAAGGAGCACGCACACCTTTTCGATAGCGACCCCTCCAACAACTCGTCCTTTGACCCGTCCATCACCGCCAAGTTCAAGGCGTTTGACTTGAACTCCCAGATGAGGGTGAGGATAAACCCAGAGTCCACAAAAAGGCGGACCTTTGAGGGCATTCCTCCACGCCGACTCTCGTCTTCTTCTCTGCTGAGCGAGGATGAGCCCGACCTCACCCTAGCGTTTTCGCTGCGGGTCAAGTCGCGCACAATGACGCCGGACGTGGACGTGAGGCCGCCGTTGAACCCGTCGTCTCGTGCAAAGTCGCATGACCTGGACCTCCCCCGTCTATCGACCCACCAGCACACGAATCTGGACGGCGCGGTCCCCACCTTCAATGTGCTTTTCGGCGAGGATGTTCCCGAGCTTGCAGATATACCCGATGGGCTCATTCTGGACGTGCCCCGGATGAGTGTTCTGGGCGTCCCGTCGTTGGTGTATGGGCAGCGTCCGGGGTCGTCGGCGACATTAACGGCTACGGGCATGGAGATATCAGATAGTGCGGCTACAATAAAGGAAAAGAAACGTATGGTATCGCCGTTGTTGCATAATGCGCCGGTGGCAGAGTTGGCGACTGTGAATGCCCAGGGGTTGGTGAGGAATGGGGGAGTGAGGCCGGTGTATCAGAGGTCGAATCTGGTGACGTTGGGAATTCTCTCGAGCGGGCATCGAAACAACGTCGAACGAAACAACATCGAACGAATCAACATCGAACGAAGTGAGATGTTGTGAGTGAGGTGTTGTGAGTGAGATGTTGTGAGATGTTCGTAAGTGTGATATTCAAGAACATCGAACGAAGTGAGATGTTCTTTTATTGGATGACCATCAAGCTTAAAAGACATTGAACATCGAACGAAGTGAGATGTGAGATGTGAGATGTTCTTTTTATTGCATAAGTACACATCGAAAGAACATTGAAGCATCGAACGAAGTGAGATGTTCTTTTAGATGAGCACCAATCCATCGAAAACATCGAACGAGTGAAATTGAAACGTTGAATGTCGAAGAGAATCTAAGCTTTCTGGAGAACATCCTCCTAATGATTTTCGGATTGATCAAGCTGAGAGTGAAAAACATTGAGTGAGTGATTTTGGGCAGAATAGAAGTCATGTTGGTGGGATAAAAGAAGCCACTCGTTGGATAGAAAACTTCGAATGTGAGCCGGTAGTGGGGGCTTAAGAGTGGTGGTAGTATCTTGTGAAGACCATGTGATACCATCTTTGGGAAAGAACATCGACCATCTTTTGATAGACATATTTACACATCGACCCTCTGGTGACTTATCATGTGTAGTGCGACTGGGGAAGGATTCACAAATACCCTCAGGATAAAAGCATGAACTGATCATTTCACATCAATACATATGAAGGATCATAGAACCTCCACTAGATGTGGCGATGCAAGAAAATAGATGAACGTGGGGGGATTGCTGAACATCTTTGCTGTTGACGATAGAACAGTTTGAGGAGTAGCATGTGCTGTTGTGAAAGGTGCTCTAGTGGGAGTTATAAGAGAAGCATGTTCAATTGAACATGTTCACTGAGCGTGAGGCTCTAATCTGGTGAACTCATCTAGAGGATCATTCGATATTCGTGGATATTGGTCATTGGATCTGGTTCTTAACATTGGGGCTTTCTCATCATAATTTATAGAAATGGTGGGCGTTATAGATAGACGAGTAAGACAATATAGAAAGAAGGAGAAGAGTAGGAGAGTATGAAAGGGTAGTAGGGAAGAGTAAGGTTGAGAGAGTGAGAGGTTCAAAAAGACGAACAACGAACGAGCGAAGCGAGTGAGTTGTGAGTTTGTGTAGACTAATAAGATTATCAGCCAAATAAGACTTTAAGACTGTTGAGACGAAACAAGGTTGGGAGTAAGATCACAAGATAGAAAAGTTGGTTGAGAAGTTCACAAGATGAATGTTGTTGAGAAGGTTGAAAAGAATATTTAGAAGTAGATGGGAGAGTAGGTTGAGTAAGGAGTAACGACAAAGGTTAGGATATTCGAATACTAAACAGTAAAATGCAGGTGTACCAGGTCGTAGTTTTACAGATTAAGAGTCAATTAGGATGGCACGTGATACGTGACTCAGCTTGTTCCTAAACATAATATATGTAACAGCTCGCACCTTCGCTTTGCTCAGTTGCTCGAGCATGGCTTGTTAGATGCCGACCACAATACAAGAAAACTGTCACAAACAATCACTATTTTTCCTAAACATTCACTAAAGCGTTCTTCCCAATTTTGTGCACGCTTATTTTTTTCAGAGTGGTGCTTAGGATTTCAATAGCTCACCTAAATAGCGCTTTCTACTATTAGAAGAATTGAGCGAAGCGAAATTCTTAGAAAGGTTTACAATAATGTTTACAACATTGAAGATGGAAGAATTGATACCTTTTTAAGAATTTCGCTTCGACAGTATGTGTTCCTTATTCGGTGTTCCTTTCGGTGTTCGGTATTCGGTATTCCATGTCCGGTGTTTTGTATTCGGTGTTCGGCGTTCGGTGTTCCATTTATTTGATTAGGACCTTACACAAACAGTAGAATTGCTCGGGATATTTTAGTCCCAGAACGGTGGAAAATGATTAGGCCTTTGTTCATACAATGAATCGATTTTTGATGCTATCCATAGCCACAGTGAGCGAAGCGAACCTCTATTTCCTTGATAGTTACTTGGCAGTATCATACTTCCTTGATAGATACTTGCCAATATCATACTTCCCTCACTGAACTGTTGAACACCATGTTAATACGATAATATGGAGGCGTTAGCGTTGCGAGAAATGCGATTAAGCGTAATCTTATACGAGCAGCACAATAGATAACCAACACGCTCTCACTGATTAATCTGTCTCATCAAGTAGTACGCTCTCACTTGAGTAAACTGTCTCATTAAGTAGTATGTACCCTTAAATAACTTGAGTTGGAAGTCCAAGTAACTGAGTATGAATCAATGTGGCTGGCGAGCGATCTGCACTACTCGAGATTTTGTGAAAGTGAATACAAGTATAGGTGACTATTTGCATGTTGTGCTCTCGATTATGTACTCTACAGTGTACCAGAGTACTCTACAGTACATCCGCGCCTCTTAGTGGTAAAAGGGACATGAATGAGTGAGTAGTAGACTTAGTGAGTATGACTGAGTATGTATATGTGAGTGAGTATGAGTATGACTGAGTATGTATATGTGAGTGAGTATGAGTATGACTGAGTATGTATATGTGAGTGAGTATGTATATGTGGGTAAGTAGATCCTAGACTCCATGAGTGTCTGCTTATCTGTCATTCGACAAGGCACACGATCGTCATTTTTGTCTCAGGACCCGTCTGTAGTGCCTATTTCCAAAATGGGTAGCTACAAGTTCTTCTCTGGGTAGCTCTACAAGTTCTTCTCCTCGAGAAGTATCAAGGTACAGGTTATGATCCTACACATTTCAAAACAGTAGGGAGTGATAATCTTGCCTCTACCTAACTATGCTTGTGCTACTGTATCTCTTTCACATATTTTATCAACTGTAAGGACTGATGGAGGTTTTGTAGTCACCCAATTCGGAACGAGTTCCCACTGTAAATACGTGTATAATTTCTCCGAGTAAATAATACGGTTATAGTGTGGTATTCCTATCATCAACCCAAAATATCACTCGATTTACCTTCACCTTCATCCGAGTTGTGGATAGGTGACTTCTCTAAACAAATACTCTTTTCTTATCGCATCAACGCTGGGCGTATTCATTGATACGCTATCCTGGCTACTATGCCAGAATAAAGAACTTATATGAACTTTGTTAAAGCTCATCCTGGTGGAAGCTACTCTTATTACCGTGTCATCGATAATACTTCATATGATGGATATTATCATCCTCATAAAAACTGTATCGCTCACTGTGCTGAGTTCGCATCGAAGAGTAAGAATGACTGAGATGCTGAGTATGCTGAGTATGTCTAGATAACCAAATCGCATCGGATCTACTATCTAGACGAACCGATAGCGTGACCTGATTATTGGCTGATTGTCACATGCTGAATATATTCCATAGATGTGTCACGCCACAACCATATTAATGCCATACTGTATCGTTCTCACTGTCCTAACTGTTCTATCGTGTTCCACTGTCCTAACTGTTCTGTCGTGTTCTCACTGTCCTAACTGTTCTATCGTGTACACCGTTCTCAACGTTCTTTCGTGTTCTCACCTGTCAACTGTTCTATCGTCTACGTTCCATCTCCTCTCTCTCATGCTTTTCATACGGCGTGACATGAAACGCGTCTCAACCTCTCAAACACCCATCTCTACCTCCCTTATCTTTCTACTATCTTCTGCTATGCTTACTGTCTTATACTCTATTCTCGTCCGTTGTGAAGACGATGTGACGATTACATTTTTGGACTAGACGAGACGAGACGAGAACAAAAGAGGACGTAAGATGATGTGTATATAGGTGTATGAGAGGTCATGATAGGGGAGAGGATACATGAAAGGGTACACGAGAGGGTACATGAGAGGGTGCATGTAACTATGTTGGTGTATATGGATGTGTGCGCTTGTGTGTAGTGCTTGTGTAGTGCTTGTTTACGTGTGTTGTTTTTGTTTATTCTTTATCTAACTCATGTCCGACGATATTCGCGGCCAGCTCTCTGATATACAGAAACGGCTCTTCTCGCGACCACGGGAAGAGGCCAAGAAGGAGTACCCCCCCCTTGCGCCCGAAAGCAAAGGCAACGACATGAATTTTGTGGTGGGGTTGAGCGAGAACCTTCTTAGCGAGTGCCGGCGCCTCACGGCTGAAAACAAGCGGTACAAGGCCAAGCTCAAGGCGCTGGCGGACGAGATCAAGGCGTATGCTGACGAAATCAGCAAGCTTCAGAACACACGTGCGTTCCAGATGGACCACGAGAGCAGCTTGAAGGACCGCAACTGGGAGTTGGAGGCCACGCTTGCGGGATTGACCGAGCAGGTGCAGGATCTCACTACGGCGCAGGAAAAGCTGCGGCGGGCCCACGAGGAGCTTCTGGCCCGGAACAATGCGCTCCAGAAGGATAACGATGAGTTGATGGAGCGCAACGAAAAGCTCGAGGCAAGCTACGAGGCGTTGCGGCTTCTGTCCACACGTGAGATTAACGAGTTGAGCGACAGAATCGGCGAGTTGAATGACGAAAACGACGCGTTGACGGTAAGATTACTGGCGGTCCAGAGCAAACCCCAAAGTAAGCGCAATAGCGTGTTGAACCCATCGGTAACGGCCCTTTCGATTGGCGACGACTCAGAAGACGATACAGTCGACTTTGACAGCATTCTCGTAGACACCCAGGTACCGGAAACCCCAGCAGACCCCCGCAATCCCCAGCTCGAGGTGGAGACGCTTCGCGCGACCTTGAACCACAACAATAGGACAATCGCGAAATTGCGCTCGGCGTTGCTCAAGGCGCGCAGAGACGAGGGCCTGTCGAAAGTGACGAAGCGCATGCGCTCGGCTAATGACGTGAGGCGCAAGGGAATGTGGAAGGTGCAGGAACGCGACGCAAACAATGACCCCGACAAAAGTTCCTGGAACGACTACATTTCCCAACCAAAAGATATACCCTACATGATTGAGGACCTGCTGGAGTCGGAGGACGAGCCAAGGATCCTCCTGGCTCAGCTAAAGAAGAACATCCTCGAGGGTCTAGACACAGAGAACACAGAGAACACAGAGAACACAGAGAACACAGAGAACACAGAGCCGAACACAGAAGTCGTTCAGGAAAACTTATCCAGAGAAGTATCCAACGAGGAGTTAAGAGCAGAGTTATCTACCACAAAAGAGGAGTTGTCCTCAGTAAGACAAGAGTTATCTACTACAAAAGAGGAGTTATCCAGAGTGACAGAAGAGTCATCTGCACTGTTGGCCAACCCCACCCAAGCCTACCTTTCTGAGAAGAGCTCGCTCTATGATCTTGTGGTCATTCCTTCATCCCAATACTCCTCTCTCTGCTCCCCCTCCATCAGCAGCATCAAGGTCCAGGCCGAGAAACACGGCTTGGTGACCCTCTCCACAGAGGAGTACACGAGCCTCCACGAGAATGCCAACAACCCGTCGGTCGAGCACCTCACTCGCCATGGCTCTGCCCGCGGTCTTGCGGTAGTAAAGTCCAAGGACCTCGAGTCGGAGGCTTATTTGAGGGCCAGGGCTGAATCGATTGGGTATGTGTTGGTGGACAAGACCACATTCGAGGAGCCGTCCATTGAGTATCTTCGCGAAAAGGCCCGTGGGTATGTGTTGGTGGAGGAGGAGAAGTACGAGAAGCTTGTAAAGCCTGATTTGGGGGAGATATCCAAATCGGCCAGCGAGTTGGGGCATTTGGTGGTGAGAAAGGATTACAACTCGAAGGAGAATGTTGCTGATCTTGCAGCTGCTCTTGGATGTGTGGTGGTAAACAAGGAAGATCACGCTCACATGGGCTCGGCGGAGTACGTATCCTCACAAGCCTCAACCCATGGCCTCGTTGTTTTGAGCCAGGAGGAGCACGCCGCTTTAGCTGAGCCATCGGTAGAAGCACTCACTACCCGGGCTAACGAGCTCGGGTACAAGGTTCTTTCTAGCAGCACGCACGCGCGGATGACGGCGTTGGCCAATACGCCCGATATCGACGTGGTGAGCAGCCATGCTGAGCGCCTCGGCCATGCGGTCATTCTGCGCGACGAGCTCGAGCTGCTCAACTCCAAGGTGGAGCTGCCGCTGATGGGCCATCTCGGGCTGAAGGCCAAGAACCTCGGGTGTCTTTTGATCAAGAAGGAGGAGCTTGATGTGTTACGGCGTCGTGCAAATAGCCCGTCCAAAGAGCACCTCGTGCTGAAGGCGCGCTTGTACAATAGCGAGCTTGTGGATTCGGACGAGTTGGCAGAGTTGCGCGAGCAAAAGGAAATGAGGGAGGAGAATAAGAACTTGAGAGATACCCTAAAGGACAGCAGGGAGGAAATTAAGAATACCCAGAAGGAGAGTGAAAAACTAAAGGAGGACTATGAATCATTGACTAAGGAGAGCGAAAAACTTAAGGAGGAGCATGAATTGTTGATTAATGAGAATAATAAACTCAAGGACGACTATGGGTCTTTGGTTAGTGAGAAGACAAAACTTGAGGAAGCCTATGAATCTTTGACTGCTGAGAACAACCAGCTGAAGGAGGAGTACACTACTTTGATCATTGAGCACGCGCACCTTAAGAAGGAGCATGAATCATTGACCAAGGAGAATATAAAGGTTAAGGAGGAGTATGAATCATTGGTCAGCACGAGTGAGAAGAGAATAAAGGAGTATGAGAGGAGGATGGAGGAGAGTGAGCAAAGGATGAAGGGGTATGAGGAAAAGGTCAAGGAGAGTGAGAAAATGGTTGAGGAAAGTAAGTCAAAGATTGAGGAGAAGGAACAAAGGGTCCAGGAGTATGAGGAGAAGATCAAGGAGGTTGAGGTTTTGGTCAGGGAACACCAAGAAAGGAGTGCTTCTGTTGACCACCTCCACACTTTGGCACAACAGCACAACCTTGTATTGTTGGAGAAGAATGCCTATGATGATTTGTGTTCTCCCTCTATCGAGGACCTTTCCAAACATGCCACCTCTTTGGGCCATGTTCTTGTTGACAAAGAAACATTTGAGTCTCCCTCAGTGGAAACCTTACGCGAGAAAGCTGCTGCCCATGGGTACGTGGTTATAGGACGCGACGAACTCAGCCATTTACAAGAGCAGGTAGAGTCGCCATCACGTGAACAGGTGGAGAAACATGCCGAAGCCCTTGGGTTGGTGGTGAGTTCCGTCGAGGTACACGAGGAACTCTTGCAAAGAGTCACGAATCCCCTGCTTGAGGAGATCTCGCGCCACGCCAAGATTCACGGTCATACCGTGGTGGAGAGGTCTGTTTATGACAATCCTTCTGTGGAGACACTCACGGCCCAGGCCCACAAGCGTGGAATGGTGGTGCTTAGCAACGAGACACATGACTCGTTGCTCAAGCCGTCCAAGGAAGTGCTTGTGAACCACGCCAAGGAGATGGACCACGAGCTTGTGGACTCAAAAGAGCTCGAGCAGCTTTCTGAGTCGGTAGCACAGTCGCGTACCGCGTCCTTTATTACGGAAAATGCCCATATCCACGGCCTTGTGGCGATTCCCGTCGCTGAGCACAACGAGCTCGTGGCTAATGCCACCACCCCCTCACGCGAGCATATTGTAGAGAAGGCCACGGCCGTCGGGTTGGTCACGATGCCTGTCCACAAGCACGCCAAGCTTGTGGCGCAGCTCGAACAGCCCACAAAGGACTATCTCAAGGAAAAGGCAGGCGAGCATGGATTGGAGATTGTCCAAAAGGAGGAGTATGAGAAGTTGACCAACCCTACTATTGACCAGTTGAGTAAGAAGGCGGTGCTGTTGGGTGCTGTGGTGGTGAAGAAGACCGAGTATGATGAGTTGAGAGAGCCTTCGGTGGAGGAAATCAAAAAACATGCTGAGGTACATAATATGGTGCTCTTGAAGAAGGAGGACTATGGCAGACTCACCGAGCCTACTCTTGAGGAGATAAAACAAAAGGCGGAAACCTACAACTGCTGCTTAGTATCTCAAGAGGAATTAGCCTCCCTTAGAGAGCCCTCCCTCTCCATGCTTAAAAAACAGGCAGCCAACCTTGACCACACCGTTATCTCCAACCAAGACTATACTGAAATGACTGCGTTGGCGACCGAACCATCGCGTGAGCATCTCGAAAGCAAGGCCAAATCGGCCGGCTTGGTGGTCATTCCCAAGTCCCGCCACGATGAGCTTGTGGAGTGCACAAGGGAACGTGTAGAGGCCATGGCGAATCAACTTGCGTTGGTTGTGATTCCCCAGGAGGAGTTTTCCCAAATGTCTACCCTCGACTATCTCCACACCCACGCCAGAAACCACCAGCACGAGCTTGTGCCGAGTGTGGAATTGGAAAAGTTGAGAAAGCCATCGGTCCAGGATATCCATGGGTATGCGGAAACCCACAACCACAAGGTGGTGGAAGCTGCTGAGCTTGAAAAGTTGCACAATCCCTCTCTTGAGACGTTAACCTCACATGCAAAGAGCAATGGTATGGTGTTGGTAAGTTTGGAAGACCTTTCTGCGATGGAGAATCCCTCTGTGGAGGCCCTTAAAGAGAAGGCGGCCGTCCATAAGCACACGGTGATTTCTGACGAGGAGTACGATTCGTTGGTTGATCCTTCTGTAGAGCAGCTTACTGCTCAGGGTGCAAGAGTCGGCGTGGTGGTTCTTCCAAAGGGTGAGTATTTGCAGTTGCAGAGCAATGCGAATGCGCCGTCGTATGACCACGTGTTGCTGAAGGCTGCCGTGTTGGGGTACATTTTGATGAGAAGAGAGGAAAAAGAGGGATTGGAGGAAAAACATAATGGATTGGTGAAAGAAAAGAGTGAGTTGGAGGAAAAACACAATGGTTTGGTGAGAGAGAAGAGTGAGTTGGAGGAAAAACATTATGGTTTGGTGAGAGAGAAGAGTGAGATTGAGGAAAGGAATGATGAGTTGGTAAAAGAAAAGAATGAGATTGAGGAGAGAAATAACTCTTTGGTTAAAGAAAAGAATGAGTTGGAGGAGAAAAACAGCAGCTTGGCCAAGGAAAAGAATGAGATTGAGGAGAGAAGTGACTCCTTGAAGAAACTGTTGGAGGAGATTTCCGAAGAGAAGGCCATTTTGATTGAGCAGAAAGAAGCGATCGAGGCTGAGTTGGCCGAAACCAAAAAGGAGCAAGAAAGACTTGGGAAGGAGGTTGAGGAATTGAATGCCGCTATTGTTTCCAAATCCAAGGAACTCGACTCTCACAGTCTGCTTCTTGGGGAAAAGACAGTTGAATTGGCAGCCCTGGTTGCTCTCGTAGAGAGCTTGAGAAAGGAGATGGACGGTAAGGAGGAGGTTATGAAGGAAGCTCTCGAAGAAGAGAAGAAGAATGGAGAGCAGTTGAGGGAGTCTTGTGAGCTGTTGAAGGAGTCTCTTGAGAAGGAAAAGACAGAGAACACCGCCCTCCTTTCCAAGGTAGCATCCTTGGAAGCTCAACAAGGGGAGATTCAAACCAAGACGACCCAGCTTGAGGCTTCTTTGGAAGAGAAAACACAGGAAACCAAGAAGTTGGAGGTGAGGGTTGGTGATTTGGATAAACAGTTGAAGGAAGCACATGAGGAGGCAAGGACTTTCCAACAAAAAACCCAAACTGCAGACTTCATCGCCCTTTCCGCAAAGGGCCTTGGAATGGTTGCTGTTGACGAAAAGGAGTATGCAGAGATGAAGCAAAAAGCCCACGATCCTTCTGTGGAGCACGTTACCCTGGCTGCCTCCTCTTTAGGCTTGGTGGCCATCTCCAAGGAAGAGTACAACAAGAACAAGGATATCGACAGCACTGTGGCCACGCACGACTTTGTAGGCAAGCTAGCCTCTTCTCTCGGGTTGGCTGTGGTTGGTGCCGGTGAATTGAAAGCCATGAAGAAACCCACTATCGACCATCTCCGCGAGCATGCCGCGAAGCACAACCATGTTGTTGTGGATTCGACCGAATGGGACGAACTCAAAGCAGAAGCTAACCGTGGTTTGGATGAGCGTGCAAAGGAGCTCCAGATGGTGGTGGTTTCCCAGCAAGACTACGACCGGTTATCGGAACCACTTGAGAAGCGTGCTCAGAGACACAACAAGCGTGTGGTGCTTGAGGAGGAGTACCAGCGGCTCGTTCAGCCTGATTTGGACGCAGCGTTGGCCCATCTCGAGGCTTATAAGTATGCTGGTATTTCTATGAGCGAGCTTGCGGAATTACAGGCAAAGGCAGCAAAGTCTCTTGATGAACTTGCAGAGGAGGAAAAGAAGAGGGTTGTGCTGGTGGAGGAGTATGATGAGTTGCACCATCCGACGGTCGAACAGCTCACGTCCAAGCTTCCACTGGGATATGAGGTGTTTAAGGACGATGAGAAGACCTTGGTCGACATTGAGGAGCTCAACGAGTTGCGCAAGAGTGCAGAGCAACCCCTTGAAGAGAAGGCAAAGCAAAACCAAATGGTTCTTGTGGGTATCAAAGAGTATGAGGTGTTGAAGCTGCCCCCGTTGGATGTGCTTGTGAAGCTTGCGAATGACAACAACCATACACTTGTGGAGTCGGCAGAGTACCAGGACCTTGTTTCGCGTGCTGCAGCCTCGGTAGAGGATCGTCTTTCCCCCGACCAGCGGTTGCTTCTGGTGGATGCCTACAATGAGTTGCTCATCAAAGCAAACAAGCCTCTGTTGGACGTTCTCAGAGGGCATGCAACGAATGCGGGCATGACGTTGGTCACGATCGAGGAGTTGGAGGGAAGAGAAGAGAGGGTGAAGGAGTTGGAAAAGAGGGTAGAAGAGAATACCACTTTGATTGAGCAGTTGAGAGGTGAGAAGAAGGTGTTGGAAGAGGACTTGGAAAGAAAAGAGAAGGTGTTTGAAGAGGAGTTGGAAAGAAAAGAGAAGGAGGAGAAGGAGAAAGGGGAGAATAAGGCTGATGTAATTCCATTGGAAAAGGAAGTGAATGCAGAGAAAATCACATTGGAGAACCCTACAGAAACCCTGGGTGAAAAGTCTGTGCAGTTCAGCATTCCTCATGACTCTGATGAGTCTGTGTCTCAGGACAAGTCTGACATTTCCAACCTTGAGGAAGAGATTAAGGGTAAGGACGCGCTCATTGAGAAACTTGAGCATGAGAAGGAGACCCTTTTGGAGCGGCTCGAGAGGCCCGAGTCTGAGGACTTTACAGACGCGCGCGACTCATTCATGATGGATCTCGCAGAGATTGCAGCAGCAGCAGAAAAGCACAACATGGTGGTGATTGACAAGACCAGAATGGAGGAGCTTGAGAAGAGGCTGGAGAAGAAGATGGAGCATGACAAGTTGGAAGAGCTTGAGAAGTCCAGCTTGGAAACAATTGATGGGAAGAAAGAGGTGGACTTGAAAGAAGGTCAAGAGATTCTGGCTCTTTCGAAAGAGAGTCTGGCTGCTGATCTCTCTAAAGATGATCTCAAACAGAGACTGGCTGTTCTTGGTATGGTTCTTCTTGAGCGTTCCGAGTACGATCGCTTGAAAGAACTCGTTCTGAAGTTGAGAAAGTCAGAGCAGTACACTGCCAAGAACGACCCTCGTGTCCTTGAGTTGGACGAACAAGCCCAGGCCATTGGGTACGTGGTAATCCCCCGTGCCCAGCGCCGCAAGTACGAGGAGTTGACCAAGATGGTCCAGAACAAGGAGCAATTTGCCGGCGTTGGCCGCAACCTCGGCTTGCTCTGTGTCCCCGTCTCTGACTTTGTCACCACAAACGTCTACCAGACCCCAGACGTGAAGAATGTCAAGGTATTGCCTGCGTCGTACTACCAGCAGCTCCTCAAGAGCAAGAGCCTCAACATCGAGCGTGTCACCGAAGATGTCTTTAGGAAATACGCAGAGAAACGTGGCTACAAGCACAAGAACGACATCATCACGCCCGTCATGCCCACCTCGGCGTCCTTTTCGGAATCGGTGACGCCCCCCGACCGGTTTGCGACATTTGAGTCGCGGTCCACGCCGCCAAACTCCGCGGCAGCTGTGGCCAGGCTCAAGAATAGCAATACCCCCCTGTCAAACACTTCGTCGCGGATTGTGGGCTCTGATTCGGTGAGGTCCAACTTGTCTCAAAAGCTGAAGGTCCAGAGTATTTCTGAGTCGCTTCAGACCACCGGAGCGTTTTCCATGGCCACCAATGTTTCGTTGACCGATCGGTCCATGATTCCCGCCATTACCCAAGTGGTTATCGGCGAGTATTTGTTCAAGTACTACCGCCGTTTGGGACCCTTCAGCTCCATTTCCGAGTCTCGCCACGAGCGCTACTTCTGGGTCCATCCTTATACCTTGACCTTGTACTGGTCAGAGTCGAACCCTGTTCTCGCCGATCCCGGAGCAGTCAAGACCCGTGCGGCCGCCATCATCAGCGTCGAGCTGGTTGATGACAACAATCCATTGCCAACGGGCTTGTACCACAAGAGTATTGTGGTCCATTCCCAGACCAAGACGGTCAAGATCACCTGTGCCACAAGACAGAGGCACAATATCTGGTATAACGCCTTGCGGTACTTGATTAGCCGCAACATCAATGATTTGGCGGTTGAGGCCGAGGAGGACAAACATGAGTTCTTTGATACGAGTGATCGCCAGGCATTTCCCCGTCCAAGAACAGTCAGTTCCAACTCCAACATAAGGCTGCAGAGGAGTCTGAAGGTGGCGAAGTAGAGATGGGTGAGCAAGTGATTTAGTTCTGGTGGTTGACAAATGTATCACCAGCCGTCGGCGCAGGGCACCTGATCGAGCGTATGATTCAAGTCGCGACTGACATAGTTGATCGACATGATTCAATGGCGGTGTAGTATTCGAGAATCCCATATATATGGAGATTCCACGAAGTGGAATCGATTGAGTATATTGAAGATTCCACGGAGTGGAATCTGAATAAGATAATTGATTATATTCATATTCTCGCGCATATTGGAGAATCCACGAAGTGGAATCGACTAAGATAATTGATTATATTGAAGATTCCCACGTAGATTCCACGAAGTGGAATCGACTTAGATAATTGAGTATTTATATTTTTCCACGTATATTAGAGATCCACGAAGTGGAATCGACTTGGATAATTTGAAGTATTCAGATTCCTACACGAAGTAGAATTTGACTAAGATAGTTATATTGAAGATTCACGAAGTGGAATCGACTAAAATAATTGAGCATATTGAAGATTCCACATCGTGGAATCGACTAAGATAATTGAGTATATTGAAGATTCACGAAGTGGAATCAAGCTGAAAGCATTCTTGATTATTCTCTGAAGTGGATCGATCTAAGATAATTTGAAGTATTCAGATTCCTACATATGTTCAAGATTTACGAAGCAGAATTTGACTACGAATGTTTGGGTATTCAGATTATCGCGCGTATTGAAGACTCCAAGTGTGAATCAACCAGATAGTTGGAATTGATATGTGCTGAAATAATTTGAGTATTCGATTCACGGGAATCTAACTGGAAGATATTGAAATAATTCGTGTATAGGAAGATTTTCACGACGTGAGAATCTTGAAGTATATTCGAATTCTCCCTTCGTACCTAGCTGACTTAGTATTCACTTGGTGACAATCTGTGTCACTGTATCACGTGACCTCGATCAGTACTGCATGTAAGGACTAATTATATCGGTACCACAAGGGCAGAGCTAATCTCGACCATCCTTTCGCTATGTAGGTGATAGTTTGGCTTTATAGATTTCACTCTTGAATAAAGCGTCCTGACAGCTGATATTTTATCACGAGTTTTATCTACCATGATTCTTGGAAATCTAAGCTACATATCTTTAGACTAACGAAGTGAGAATGAGCACAATGCTGACTTCTTGAGAATTCACAAGTGAGAGCAGATCTGAATATATTCAAATTGTGGGCTGATCAAAATTTGCCAAAAGAATATCCTCTAGAATAGGGTCACAAACCCCTGAGCATTGGGGCATCTGGTCTTTTATCGCATAATTGATGAGTCGAGATATAAGGTGATCCATGGGTGGCCACGCTTTGAAGCCTTAGCCGTTTGGAAATTAATCGAGTATACGCAAATAGTGAGCTTGTTTGAAGATATTCAGTGACAGCCAGCGATTGACTATGGTGGATATGGTGATTCATTGGAGTATAGATTTTCAGTGAGTTGAATTATTAGTCTACTGGATATGATACTGTTGTATAGCGATACTTTTTGATAGGGCATATGTGTGGTTACTGTATGGTAACTCAGCGTTGACTGGGGTCAAAACATTTAGTGCGAGAAGGTGAGTATAACTGAGTATTACTGAGTATGACTCAGTATGACTCAGTATGACTTACTATGACTGAGTCGCATCCTCCGTTAAATGCTCAATATATGAATTACTGAGCTACTCCGTTCAATGAAATGGATGCCTGTGTTCGCTCTCACTATGCTTGCAGCTCAATATGAATATGGATGAGTCGCATCAAATGCTCAATTCAAGTATGGATACTGAGTCGCATATTCCCTTTCGATGCTCAATATTACTATTATGATTAAGTGGCATGTTCTTCGTTCGATGCTCAATGAGTATGGAATACTAAATCGCATCTCTCCATTCAATGCTCAATGAGTATAAATTACTAGTTCGCATCTCATTCATTCGATGCTCAACATTAGTGCATTCAATGCTCATTACTGATTATTAATAAGTCGCATCTCACTTCGTTCGATGCTCAAATTACTGATTATTATTAAGTCGCATCTCACTCCGTTCGATGCTCAACGATGCTCAACATGCTCATACTATTACACTTTTATGCTCATTGTGCTCATCATCTAGATTGTACCCCAAAACACAAACAACACTCAACACAGCAAGCACAAACGTCAACTTGAAAATCCCCGAGTAGCACTGGCTTCCCAAAACACAAACCATCTGCCCCCCCTGATCTATTGAGTTTGAATCGTACAATTTTCCAAACAAGCCCGTAAAGTAAAAGCTGGGTCCGACCGGGGCAAGCCCCACAATACCCCAATTCAGGGAAAAGTATTCTATCCCAAAGGTGTCGCCCACGATTGTGGGCAAGATGCAAAAAGTGAAGCCATAAAAAAGGCCTGTGAGTAGCGAGTGGGTCGAGAGCTCGGCGTACTGGGTGATTTTCATGCCCATGAACTGGGTCACCGTGAACCCCACCGACGGTATGAAAAGTAGCCAGCGTCTTGGGATTTTGTATGTGTGGGTGAAGAAATCGCCCACCACGCCTGCTAGTATTCTCCCTGTGCAGTTTGCAATCAGCAAGAGCCCCACCTGGAGCTGTTGGCTACCCTGGATGGCTGCATCGATACTGGATGCATCTGCTGACTGTGCGAGCTCATAGCCAACAAGAGCCTTTACCATGTAACCCACGGAATAAATGTACATTTGACCCAAAGCAGCCAAGAGGCCCGTGACGATAAATAGCAACCAGAAGCGCGATGAGCCAAACAATGCAAGGCCGCCAATCTCGTGGCTTTTGTGCAAGCGAGAGCTCGAAATGCGCGGAGACTGTTGCGGGGTCACTACGTTGGAACGTGTAATAAAAGGACGCAAGTTTGACATCTCTAACGAATCTCGGCCAGGCAGCCCAATTGTGGTGGTTTCGGTCTTTCGAGCCTCATAATCACACATAATCACGTTAGGAGCACACACCACAAAGATGGCTAGTGACAGGTATCCCAAAAAGCCCAAGAAACGCAGTGTATCGCCCGGGAAAAACACCAGGGCAGCCAAAGAGTAAAACATGGCACTCAACCCATACAATGCTAGAGGCAACGACGTAGCCACGCCCCTCATGGTCGGAAACGTCACAGCACAGCACTTGAGCGACGTACTGTTGATGAAGGTGCTCCCCGAACCAATGGCAAAAATAATCACCGCAGAGAGTGCCACGTTTGAATATTTGTAGTCGTACTGCGCCTTGAGAAGAAGGTATCCTAGAATGATCTTGGTTCCCCCAAGCACTAGTGGTATTGTGTATCCCATTCGGTCAACCACTAGTCCTGCTACTGGCCCTGCAATTGCAATACCCAAAGAGCCTTGGAGGGCTATGGTGCTGGACTGAGACACGGAATAGTTGAGCTGTTTGGCAAACTGCGGACTGTAGGACAGTATGAGATAGAGCGTTCCGCACATCAAGCCCATGAAGGTGCATGATAGGAGAATGAATGCTCGTTTAACCACGGGTGTCATACTCCATGAATTCAAAAAAGAACCTACCTAAATATGAATAATCGAACTCTCGCTTGCGAGAGTGAGCAACCTAAATGTATGATAATTGGACTGGCGAGAGTGGCTACCTAAATGTGATACTTGAACTCGCAAGAGTGGCTACCTAAATGTAATTGAGCTCGCGAGAGTTACCTAAATGTGAATGATAACTGAGCTCTCGCATGAGAGTGAGCATACTACACAGTACACATGTATACTATAATGCTACTAATACCACCTAAATTCACCTCTTTCGATGCTCAATACTGAATATCGCACCCACTCCTTCGATGTTACACAGATGCTGCACAGCCTCGCTCCGAATGGGTGAAGAAAATAGAAAATCATGGAGATACAGGGTATTTCCGTTACGATTTTGTGTATTCATATGTTCACATCTTGGGAGGCATTATGCAGCATGAGAATGAGAATGTGGGTATTTTGTGGCAGTGCTGTTAGCCTACTCGTCTCAAGATCCACAGTTCATACCCACACTTACTCACACTTCAATACCCACTTCATTACCCACTACCCACTTCATTATTTTTTAGCAAGATACCCTTTTTAGACAGGGACTCCCACATTTAGATCTCTTCACTAGTGAAGAGATCTTGGATGAACCCGAGCGATAGCGAGGGTGAAGACTTACAAATATATAGATCCCACTATTGGATGAGCCCGAGCGATGGTGAAGACTTCCAAATATATAGATCCCACTATTGGATGAGCCCGAGCGATGGTGAAGACTTCCAAATATATAGATCCTCACTATTGTGGGGAACTTCTAAATATGATTATAGATATCCTCACTATTCGATGAACCAGCGAGGGTGAAGTTAAAATAGTTATAGATCCTACTATTAAGGATGGACTTCTAAATAAACCTCTATTGTGATGTTGCTCGGGTGAAGACTTCCAAATATATAGACCCTATTGTGATGTTTCTCGGGTGAAGACTTCCAAATATATAGACCCTATTGTGATGTTGCTCGGGTGAAGATATTCAGATATATTTTCTCCTTATATGAGGAAGACTCCTTAACATTTAGATCCCCCTATTGTGGAGAAATAACAGCGAATTTATGACGGAAGATAACGCAAGGACACTCTATTATTTTATACATCCAGGTGAGGTCGTATAGCGACAGTGTGTTCTCCTATTCGTTTGTCTATTTTTGTTCAATGGTGTATGGTACTGTGGATTAGGTGCCGTGATACAGCTGACTTTCAGATATTTTCGACTTTCTGGGGTTTTCTTTTTTATGATTCCTAAAGATAGGATAAACAACCTTATCCTCAACTACTTTATCCAGGAAGGATATGAGAAAGCAGCTGCGCTGTTTGCACGCGACATAAACGTGGACCTCGGTGAGCCAGAGAAGCTGCAGGATCAGTTTCAATTCAGCCCTGAGGAGCCTAAACTGTTGCCTACTCGGCACCCCAGGGGCTACTCCACCATTAAAGAACGCACTGAAATCAAGCTTGCGATACTTAAAGGCGATATAACAGACGCTATAGAACGCATATGTGCATCATTCCCAACAGTTCTCGACGGCAACAAGCTCCTCCACTTTAAGCTTTTGCGCCTCAATTTGATTGAAATGATCAGAGCCCATAAACTCAACACTACAGGTGTTGACGAGAGTGACTTTTTACAGCAGATTCTCCTGTTTGTGCGAGAAAACCTCATCAATAAGGTGACCACTCTGTCGAAACTCTTGAAGGAACTCGAGGTGGCCATGAGTTTATTGTGCTTTAATTTCGACCCATCCAAAAGCATAGACGAGCAGCGTGACTTGCCAAGACAATTGAGAGTCTTGTTTGACTTATCATTACGCAACCAGTGCTACAGACTCGTCAACAAGGCCATCTTGGACCTCGACCAACTGCAAGATATAGAGTACACAGGGCCTCGTTTCATTGAGTTTGAACTTGATCGGTTGGAAGGCGTGGTCGATGACGATGACGACGATGACGACGAAAAGGTTTATTACGCAATAGCCAAGAACTCTGCCCCAGTAGAAGATGACGATGAATGCGTCTTGGGAAGTATAGCTTTGGACTCAAAGTTGGAGCAGGTGATTAAATTGTACAAAGTGACAGAGCAAAGGTTGGCAGAGATGAAGCATGAATAAGAAAGGAGCGAAATACATGAGGTACAAAAAAAACATACTCTAAGGGTGGAGAGGATAGTCATACATGGATATACATCTTGAAATATTATGATTATTTCATCTACGTGCGAATAAGTGTTATCGAACGGAGGAGATGACATCACTGTTGCATCGAACGGAGATGATTAAGCATCACTGTTGCATCGAACGGAGGAAATTAAGTAATCACTGTTGGAGTGAGGGTAAGCAAATCACCGTTATATCGCATCTCTTCGTTCTATGCTCAAGCGACAATAAATGTCTGATATTCGATGCTCAAGTAACTATTCCTCTCTAATATTCGCATCTCTTCGTTCTATGCTCAAGCAACAATAAATGTTTGATTCGCATCTCACTCCGTTCGATGCTTAAGTAACTATTTCTCTCTAATATTCGCATCTCTTCGTTCTATGCTCAACAACAATAAATGTCTGATTCGCATCTCACTCCGTTCGATGTTTAAGTAACTATTTCTCTCTAATATTCGCATCTCACTCCGTTCGATGCTCAAGTAACTGTCACTCTATGATGTTCGCATCTCACTCCGTTCGATGCTCAGGCTTTATCAATATACAATCCACAACACTTCCCGTCTCAATCCCACACTTTGACAAATACTCCCCATCCTTATCCCTCTTCACCTCATTGTAGTCGTAATCCAACAAAAACAAATCATCTGGAGTAACCGTAAAATCATACAAAGTCGACTTGTTAATGAACTCACAGAGTCTTTTGCGGAGATGTCTCACATAGCACCCCCAGTCTGGATCCTCGCTCTCACTGAAATCCTCTGGGCTGAACTCAAAGTGGTACTTTATATAGTTTGGCATGGCCAAGGTTTTCTTCTCCAAGGCCCTGATGCTGAGCCAATTGTACGATGTGCGTTTCAATTCGTAGAGCTCTCGCACTTTGCCAATGTCGCTCCCTATGTTGATTCGAATGTACACGTGTGCACAGTGGACAGGCACATCGGGGAATATGTCCTTGGCATGCCATTCCCATAGTCCGAGGTAGATCCCGCTCCAGTAAATGGTCTCGTACGATAGCGTGACCACAAACATCACTGCAAAGACCTCGGTGATGACCTTGCCTATAGGGGTGCATATCAACGAGCTGGTATACCAGTTTTGGCTAAAGGTTGAAACAAACCAGTCGTCGAATTGTTGTGCATAGTGAAGCATTTTCGTATTTCGTATATGCGATTTCGGAGAATAGTGAACCTGAGCGAGTGAACCTGAGCGAAGCGAAGGTGAACGAGAATGAGCTTAAACTAGTGAACGAGAAAATGAACCTGAGCGAGTGAACCTGGAGATTGAGCTTTAACTGGTGAACGAGAAAGTAATCTTCAGCAAATGATCTAACTAGTATCTTAGCATAATGAGAACGAACGAGCGAGGTGAAGCAAATGAGCTTTAAGTGAGGAGGTAGAACTAGCAAGCGAAGGTGAACGAAAAGAACTCAATCTAGGTAAATAACTGGTGTACGATATCAATTACAAGTCGTTACAATCACAACGAATAACGAACAAAGTGAGTTAGCAAGAACGAGCAGACAAGTTTCAATATGTCAGACCTGCAATATGACAGCTTGCCTGTGACAGTTTCTGTGCTATCTGTGACATGCTGTGATATCCTTCTTACCGATTTGCTTCTCATGACTGCTTCTAATGCTTCTAATATGACTGCCTCAATGACGCCTTAATGACGCTTTAATGACATGCTTAACATCCTTATCTTTTTTAGTCTCGTCTATTTTTTATGACCCAAATCATTGCATACAAGGGCTTCGGGCACGTTCTCGATGGCTCGGGTCCCTGGTTGTGGTGGCTAGTGGGCTTCTACTTTTCACTCCCGGTGCTTGGATACATGGTGTTGCCATTTCTCTTCAGAAAGAGCTACAGGCGAAAGCGGAGGACTATCGCCATATTTGTCCTTGGCGACTTGGGGCACTCCCCACGCATGTGCTACCATGCCAAGTCGTTTCTGGACCTCGACTACTACGTGGGATTGTGTGGGTACCTCGATTCACTGCCATCCAACGACATTGTGGACGATCCCAATATTGACATCCACCCCATCGAGGTGATCCACAACGAAATGGACTTGCCCTACCTTGCGTTTGTGCTCTATAAGGTTCTTCGCCAGATCCACCAACTATTCCGTATCTTGATGGGATTCCGCGGGGCAGATTTCATCATGATTCAGAACCCTCCTCTGGTACCTATCTTGCTTCTCGTGATTATATTCATCCGCGTTTTTAGCAGGGACACCAGACTCATCATTGACTGGCACAATCTCAACTACTCCATCCTCAATCTCCGCTACAATAATGAGAGACATCCCCTTGTGCGCTTGGTGCGGGTATACGAGCGTATCTTGGGCAGATTTGCTGATTTCAACATTACAGTGACTAAACAGATGAACAAGTTCCTTTCTCGTGAGTTCGATATCAACAAGAAGCACATTGTGACCCTCTACGACCGCCCAGCGGCCCAGTTTGAACCGTTGTCCCAGATGGGGCTTCTGAGAGATGACATTTTCAAACAGCATGATTTGTTCAAAGACATCCCCGACATTTCATCCTACAAGATCGTAGTTAGCTCCACGTCTTTCACCCCAGATGAGGATTTCAACACCCTTCTCGATGCCTTGTCTCAATACCACGAGTGCCCAGGTCTCCCCAATATCCTCGTGATTGTCACCGGGAAAGGACCCTTACGTGAGCAGTTTTTGGCCAAGGTCGATGAACTTGCCTTCTCAGATAAGGTGGTGGTTCGCAATGCATGGCTCGCTATAGAGGACTATCCAGTCGTCTTGGCAGCTGCCGATATCGCTGTTTCTCTCCACACCTCTTCCAGTGGAATCGATCTCCCCATGAAGATCTTGGACTTTTTCGGCTGCGGTGTTCCTGTCATCTCTCTCAATTTCTCTGCAATCGCAGAATTGGTCAAGGATGGCGTCAATGGCTTCATCACTTCAGACAAGGAAAAGGGCAGCGACGGTATTTTCAGGCTCTTGAAAAGGGTTTTGGAGTCAGAGAAGGAGTTGGAGGTGGTTCACAAAGGAGCTATGGCTGAAAGTGAAAAGAGGTGGGATGATAACTGGAAGGACATCATGGGACCGATATTTCGTTATGAGTAAGCGTATGAAATATGAGCATTAATGCATGACTATAGATGCATATGAGCATAAGAATGAATGAGCATAAGAATGCACATACAAGGATCACATGAGCGATGCTAACACACTCGCTTCGCTCATGTGTTGATCGTATATGAGCAAGATCTTGCAATCCTGGAATGTTGACTGGAATGATTCTCAGGCACAATTCTCGGTAAGTGTAAATAAGGTGGACAACAATCGCTGATCCTCGTGCAGTGATGGTGAATAATAAACATTAATTTGGTACATTGTGGTCATTCTCCAATAGCCTCAACTTTTCACAAACACTCTCTATATATTCGCTGGTGTTTGCATCCTTTATCCTTTTCTCTATTCTATTCGCGTCAGTCCAAAATTGGAAGCCGTCTGCCTCGTAGTTGTCGAGATATTCATGCTCCGGTAACATGTCCCAGGTGCTTGTATCTCCAGCCAATACCTTTGTCACGTATGCCCAGCATTTGGCTGTTTCTGTCGAATTGTAACCCCCGCCCCCTAGCACCAATACAGGACGTGGATACACCGCGTCCACTAGAGCTTTGATGGCAGCCGCAAATCCCCTTATTGTCAAATTCCATTTTCGGTGGGGATCTGTTGCGAGACCGTCACACCCGGCCTGTATTACCAAGACCTCAGTACCAAACAGCTGTATGAGAGGTATCATTGCATCATCCACAATGGTACGTAAAGACTTGTCCCCAAGTCCTTTGTGTGTAGGGATATTATAGGTGTTCTTTCGAGAGCTTTCGAGAGACCCAGTCCCTGGATAGAAGCCTACGTCATGGTGATGGATCAGGCACGTGGCCACGTTCTGCGAGGTTTCGTACGCTCGCTCCACGCCATCGCCATGGTGTAAGTCGAGATCCACGTAAAATATGCGACGAAAACGCTTACGAAGTACACCGATCGCTAGACATATATCGTTCACGTAGCAGAAACCAGCTGCTTGGCTTTTTCGGCAATGGTGTCTGCCACCGTACCAATTTATAGCCACAGACGGTTCTCCTTTTTCGAGCACTCGAGCTGCGGAAATACTCGATCCAGCTACAGCTTGGACATACTGTTTCATGAATGGAAATGGATAGCAATCGTATTCCAACCCAAATACAGAATCGATCAATTCTGAGTCGGGCCCAGAGTCTGAAGAGGTTCCATAGTCTTCTAGGTGTTTATCCGAGGGGCCATATTCTAGCTCCTCTTCTAGGTTTCTGTCCTTGAGGAGAGCCCGTACAAAATCTCCATCATGGTAAGCCTCGATATCGCGTCGAGTGGCTTTCTTGATGGGAATAATAGAGACGTTGAGCTCGTATGCATCGATGAGCGAACTCACAAGCGACTGCCGCCCTTCGTTTGCAGGTAGAAGATCGCATATTTTCGACACCAATGGATCTGAGGTTATATACACATTTCGCATAACGGTTAAAAAGTGAAGAGAAATCAATATCTGAGACTTGCACTAAGTTTTTTAGAAATTTGTCAAAATGTGCAACAAATGTTGCAAATTTTATCAACACACAACTCTGGATATTAAAAAGCTCTTATTATTCTATAACTTTACATACTGCCTTCTAAAACTCCAACTTCTCTACTATTCCCGCATCCTCGCCCACACTTCCTCCATTATCCAAGTAGTTCATCACCATGTCGTCTATTACCCTCTCCCAATGGTCCACGTCGATGCTCTCGAATGCCCTAAAGTCATTGGACGCGACATGGCTCCACCGTCTTATGCAAGCCAGGGACGAGTCCTCCACTTCCCTGTGCCCTCTGGGACACCGGCACCTGCACCCAACACCATACTCTTTGGGCTGGTCCGGCCTAGTCCAGTAATGGTCTTCTGGTGTCTGAGGTTCGTAGTCAAAGTGTAGTTGGTTCACTGGAGCATTGGCAGGACAGTGCACGATTTTGGAGTGCCTGTAGCCAATGTCACGAAAGTAGTGAATTTCGTGTACACTCAAGAGCATTCCTACGGCTAACGAATGAACGGGCGCGTCTCCCCAGCGCTCTTTGTAAAAACCACCGCTCTCGTCCAAGTGCTTAAAGTATGCTTCATATAGGGGCGAGTTGAATATATCTGTGCGGGCAATCTCAAAATTGGACCAAAAATGACACAAGTTGTACTCTTCCCTGTCTATACGATCCTCATACAAGGAGGGCTTTTTGGTTGAAAAAAGATGCTCTTTGAGCTTGGGAGAAAGCTTGTGCACATCCGAATCCTTTTTTTCGGGTCTTAATAAAAAGTACTTGAGCATTGTCTTCTCCTCAATCCGTTTTAGAATGCTCCACCTGTCGCGAATGTTGTCATACTCATTTTCGTGTTGCCCGTGTGTGAATTTAGAGTCGTGGATAAATAATTGCCATGCGTCCTTGACCTTTACAGAGGACTTCTTGATGAACGCCCTAGTCTCACGGAAGAGCCCAGGCACGGTGTAGTACAAATCTTGGAGGGCCACATTAAAGCCGTACTTTTTTCTGTGTTTTCGCATCATGACAAATGGATCATACGTTAAATCGCAGTAAAACTCCACATCGGGCTCCACGCGCCAGTACCAATCGCGCTTCTGGACCAACTCGTGCTTGTAGAAACCCCCACTGTAAAACCGACACATTTTGTGGTACGATTCCAAGTTTCCGTAGAGAATTTCCCTGTCTCCTTGCGACTCGATATACGCCTTGATCTCACTCGGTGAAACATCTGGATTAAAGTTCCACACATTGGGATCTATAACCCCAAACTCCACCTCAGCACGCGTGTGCTGTCGAACCTTTTGCTTGAATTCATCCTCAAACGGCTCGTCGTTTAGAAAAACCCACGGATACGTGAACCACCGGTTGAAGTGCCTCTCCAAAGAGTCCATGGACTTGATTACTCCGTCTATTTCCGAATTACGCACTAGCATCACAAACGCCGCGCTTTCTCGGGGGGCTTGGATATCCGGAACGGCACAACCCACCTGAAACGGCGCGTCTTTTACTGACAGAATATATTGTTCACTCACAAACTTGTCGCGCTCTAATCGAGGGGTGCTGGTGAAAACCTTGGCATCCACATGCTTGTCTGTGAGAAAATGCACCGGACGGTAGACTAGCCGTGTGTATGTGTAGTAGCTGAGTGCTGTGAGGGCAACCGCTAGGTATAGCGTTCGGCGCCACATAGAAAACAGAAAGTTCCAAACACAATCTCACCAAGTTTAGCATTACATGAGCAACATACTTAAACTACTTGTCGCAGAATACTCTACATGCGAATGATACTAGATTAATAGCTGATTCGAAAGGTCAACTAGGAGAAATAGACTATCGAACTGTATACTCAATTTTTAAGTTCAAGAGCATCATCTATTATCTAATACAACCCATTTACATACCCTACATAGAAGAGCTCTATAAATCCGTCTCTCAAATTGATTACGTATAAGACTAAATGTTATGATTACCTGTCTATAAAATCCTTCCAATCGTAACTCATAATGTATACAAATATCTTTAAAATCCAATGTCACCGAAATTTCTCTCCTCTATCGATATCTTCTCTTGTAATAATCCTCTATTACAGGATCAATACTCGCTTTTAACTGTCTTTGCCAATCCCTCAACCCCTCGGTCGCAAACCCCTCCTTATGGATCATCTCGTGAAAATCCAACTCTTTTCGAATCTGGTCCACTAGAATCAAACACAGGTTGAGGTCGTTCTGCTGCAACAACTCCTTCAAATACCCTGCAAAATCACTGATGTCCTCCTCATGCGGTCCCCTCTGCTCGAGGGAGTCGCTGACCCACTTGCGAACACTTTTTTTGAGTTCATATAGAGAACTCCCCATGAACAGCGGGGTCGATAAAAGCCGTGGCTGTTTAGCCACCCATTCCACGTTCACTTCGGCCACTTCCGCACGATTCTCCTCTTCCTTTTTGCTCAACTTTTCCCGAAGGGGTACAAGGTCCAACTTTCGGACTTGCTTACAGTAATCCATGTCCTTCATGACCTCCTCACGGATAAAGGTGGGGAGTTCATTCACAACCTGGGAGTCGTACGATTCATCGTACACAATCTTGTGTGGTGATGCTTTTCGAGGAGATACCAGCTTGTGCCGTTTCGGAGATGGTCCCGAATCTACTACGCGCACG
Source organism: Kodamaea anthophila (assembly GCA_015708815.1). NCBI lineage: Eukaryota > Fungi > Ascomycota > Pichiomycetes > Serinales > Debaryomycetaceae > Kodamaea > Kodamaea anthophila. The sequence goes on along the minus strand of JACFYR010000018.1, from coordinate 290,782 downwards.
AAATTGGGCGCTCCGTCCTTGCTTGGGAAAAGCTGCTGCAAATATGCTTTTGATGGGGACGTTTTAACAGGCAGAAGCTCCTTCATCGATTTGATTGGCAGGCTAGGAATACCTTTGACTGGCAGAGATTTGGGCTGTTTCTTGGGCAGAAAAGCTATGCCCTTGAGTTCCATTTTTCTTGTTTCGCGAGCCTTGACTTCGTTAAGAACCTCTCTGCGGATCCCATACGGAAGCTGCTGGAATGTTTCCCAATCAATATCCGGGGGAAATCCCTGTGGTTTCTCCAAAGGTCGTTTCGATTCGTTCTCCTTTTTCTCTATCACATTTCCTTTGAAAGGAAGACGCATCTGGTTATCGTTCTTGCCATCATCTACAAGACGCGCCATACTGATAGCCACTCCACGCAATTCAGCTGGCGGAATGGCAATCATTCTGAACAAGGTCTTGACTTCAGATGAAATGACTCCTGAATCATTAGTAGGCACACCTAAACGCAGAGACTTGCTGAAAAATTCGGCTTCTCCCATCCCTAAGTACTTGGCTGGCTCTACTGGTGCACCTTTGGAGCGTCGGGCCAATTTTAATGTGATTTGAGACCCACACATTCCGAGACCCACAAGCCTCTTTTGCAACTCTTCAGCAAGCCGCACCAAAAAGTTGTCAGTTTGCTCAACATCGGCAAACCGAATCCCATAATTGACGTCCACAGATACGGACTTCCGGCCAAGAACAGACTCAGGATCGTTGGTATCGATGGTAATGTTGGTATCGTCAATGCCTCGGGAATAATTATACAACTTTAGCCCGGTCTTGCTTCCGAATATCAGAATGAGCTTGTTCTTGCTGAACTTTAGAATATCCTCCACTAATGGCTCCTCAACGTTAGCTTCAGAGATCCCCAATAACTTTTCTTTGACGCTATTGCCAATTCCCGGCAAGTCTCTTACTCTGTGTTTGCGAAGAAATTCTTTGGGGTTCCCCCGCACATGGAACCAGCCATTGGGCTTGGCCTTCTTGAGTGCGAGTTTGGCAAGGAGCACATTAGATCCAACGCCCACACTCACAGTACACCGTGTGCGCTCAAAAATCTCGGCCCGGATCTTTGTCACAAGCTCCTCCACCACTTTTCCAACGGGTTCAAGTTTATCGGTGACGTAGGAGGTCGCATCCAACAATGCTTCATCAATCAGAACGGGGTATATAGAGTCAAAGACGCCAATCTCAAGTAAATAGTCATAAAACTCGCTAGAGTATTGCTCATATGCATCAAAGTCGTAGTCGATCAAAATGAGGTTGGGACACAATGATTTGGCCCGGCGGACCCACATTCCATTCCGGACTCCAGCCTCACGTGCAACGTAATTGCAGCTCGCCACATCGGACGTTTTACCACCATGCGATACGGCTATGGGCTGTTTCTGCAAGTCCAATTCGGGGTGGTTCAAACAAGAAGCACTTGCAAAAAAGCAGTCGAAGTCGATATGAAAGATAAACTTTTGTTGCGTGACTACATGCTTGACGGACTGGGGCTTTTCCTTGACAATTCGCCGCAAAAATGTGAGGCGAAGGTCTGCTTTCCACGTACTCAAGTGATGCAAACGTGAATTGGCAAAGAAATTCGGTAAAAAATCTGGATGGTTGGCATTAAGTACCGACCATTTGTCTGATTTCTCAATCTGATTAGTTGGCATCTCGGGTTCAATCTCTCGAGAACATGCATCCTCAGAACGCAATAAATCATCATCTTCACTTTCAGAGGATATATCCACTTTTCTGGCCCCTTCGTCGTTTTGCCCTTCCGGAGTAGTTTCCCCCTCTTTGGTTCCATTGTCATTTGCCAACGAATCGAGCCGTTTTTGGTCTGGGTCAAGCTCGCTTATCAATCTGTATTTCTTCCAGTCCAATAAGCAGCTTCTTTCCACACAGTCAACAATCCATTGCGCCTTGACCACTTTGTAGTTTTTGAACTCCTTCATTTTCCGCGGCGTGAGCCGATCACACACAATGTGCGTCGCTGCAGATTTCTTGTTGAGGTAATTGACAAACTGGCCTCCATGTAGAATGACAATACGGTGTATTTCGTTGATCGAAGGAACAGTATGGCCATTCACGTGTATCAGGCATCCTTTGAATACCAAGGGCACATCGTGTCCGCGCCGTTGACGATCCCACACTACATATTCCTCATCTTGATGCTCCTGTTTTTTAGTCTTGTTGGTGAAGTACGTCTTGTAATCCCCAAACTTGTGAAGCTCCCCGACCGGGGCCTTATCCAGTTCACTGTCAGAGGAAAAATCACCTTGATCAGACTGACTATGAGAGTTATCATGATCTGGGAGGTCAGGATGATCTGGGAGGTCACCTTGGTTTATTTTATTATGATCTCGGAGATCAGAGTGTATTTCATGATCTGGGAGGCCACCTGTATTTGATTCATTTATGTTGCCACCCTCATTTATGGCATTTATGCCCTCATTTATGCCCTCATTTATACCACCATTTATGCCATTTATGCCATTTATACCATTTATGCCACCATTTATGTTTCTCTCTTCTATGTTTCTCTCTATGGTGCTCTTCTGCCCCTCACTCTTATCCTCCTGTGACTTCAACTGGAGTAAAATTTCATCTAAGCCATCATCAAACGGGTCTGTGCTCACAGACAGAAACGGCCGGGCCTTGACTGGAGTTGACTGGTCCACAAGGCCTTGGCTCAAGTCCCGGATATGCAGCACAAAGCTCTGTTCATCTAAGGACTCGAGAAAGGACCTGTATTCTTTACCAGGCGATCGCAGCAAGCTCATGTTGTCATCGCATTTCTCAAAGTACACGTGATTGAATTCTCGTGCGTGACCCGTTTGTTTTTTTCTCTCTCGTGTAAGGAGTTGTTTTTTCAGTTGCCACCTATCAATTCAGCGAGTTTATAATACAAGATGGTGAGTACCTTGATGAGCTGATCCAGCAACTTGAAGCGATCATTGTTAGAGGGGGTTTTGTCCCGGCCACGTGATCCGAATTACGATCCGATCTTCCCTGATCTGCCGGAAGTACGGGAACCTTTACGGGTCAAGATCATGTGGGTGGTGCTAGGTTCTAAATTACAACTACCCCCCCGGCTCAGTTTAGACGAGAACATACTAACCCCAGTCTGAGAAATTATCCCAAGAACAGATTGCCGAATTCCAGGAGGCTTTTTCTCTATTTGACAAGGATGGCGATGGAAAGATCACCACCAAGGAATTGGGCACAGTGATGAGATCATTGGGCCAGAACCCTTCTGAGTCTGAATTGACCGACATGATAAACGAGGTGGACGTCAACAGCGATGGATCCATTGACTTTCCCGAATTCTTGACCATGATGGCCAGAAAAATGAAGGACACTGACAGTGAAGCTGAGATTGCTGAGGCTTTCAAGGTATTTGACAGAAACGGAGACGGCAAGATAAGCGCTGCTGAGTTGAGACACGTCTTGACGTCCATCGGAGAGAAATTGTCTGATGCCGATGTTGACCAGATGATCAAGGAGGCAGACACCAACAACGACGGTGAAATTGATATCCAGGAGTTCACACAGTTGTTGGCCGCAAAGTAATGTGTATAATATAATGGGCAATTATATGTAATTGTGTAGAAAAAAATGCCAAACCAAGAAAAGCCCTATCGCAAACCCCGCAATCGCCCCAAGGCCGATGATATAGGAGGGCCTGTGGCATCATCTCCGTCGGATTTGATGAAACGACAGCAGCGCTTCGCTACGAAATCGAACGACTCATACGGATATGTGAGCCGAGGCGAAGACAGCCGTTTACAAAGCAGCCATAGCAAACGCAAGGCATACTTTGATAGTATCATGGCCCAGTTTGTTCAATACTGCAGTGAAAACACGTCTAATGATGTATATGATGCAATTATAAAGGAGGCATCGAGCACAGAGGTGGAGTCTGAGCCACCCCAAACGCTTCCTCAAATTCTCACTCTGCTACGTAAACTCAGAGAAGCATTGTTGCATATTCCTCCAGACTCCTTCAGCAAGAAAGTGCACCTAGTCTCTGTACGTATTTCTGCCAATATAGGTCATTACCAGACGTACTTGCCATGCATCAGGTACTTGTTGGAAGACTGCAAGGGCTTGATCACACGGGGTGAGAGAATTGAGATGGCAACCTTGTTTGTTCTTCATCTTTTACACTTCAACGACGACTCCCTGGGTGCAATTCGTTACTACTCTGAGTACCTTGAGAGCGAGAGTGTGACCAAAGACGTAATAAAGTGTTGGATTCATAGAGACTACCACCAGTGGATAGAATTGTATAACAAGGAGGTTGATAATCTGCGGTCCAAGATCATGAGTCTAGGGATCCGCACCATGCTCGGACACATGGTTGCATGTATTCGAAGTAGTTATTTCAATCTCACGATCGGCTCGATTTTATTACCCAAGGGCATCAAATACGAGTATTTAGAGGAGAAATTCGGGGTCGATTGGAAGCTCAATGGTGATACCTTGGTGATTCGTGAACGGAAAAAGAGTGGATAAGTATATTCATATATATGTTCTGGTATATTTTGGTAAATCTTTTCTGGTATCGCTTGGTATAATTTTGTTTGTATTGTCTGGTATTTCTCATTTCTGGTACTGCTTTTTTCTCATGACTCTATCGGAGAACATCAAGATTGATGACGTGACGTCTGGGAAGATAGACCCACAGTTGATCTACAATGAGCTCGACCGCCTCAAGCTCGAAATAAACATATTGCGCAGCGACATGTCGCGGTTTCTCACCGCACTTGTCACTATTCCGCCCCACCAGCACCAGCTGGAGTACTACAACCTCATTGTGCTGAGATTAAACACATTGAAATCCTCAATAGCAGACTACTGCGTCCAGTACAACAAGCTTCTTCCCATAATCAACCTTGCGCAAATTCGCTTGGGCCATGAGGTGGAGGTTCTGCTGGCACAGACAGCCCCGGGAAATGAGACAAACCCAAGCCCAGAGAAGGGAAAAAGAAAAGCAAACTCAAAGCTAAAGGGTTCTACTGGATCTTCTGGCCAGCCAATAGTACTATGAGACTAACGAGAGCATACTATGGGACTACAAGCTCATGAATACCGGCACAGGAAAAATACAATGGGACACTCTGTATATTGACAGATACGACAAGGATCATATGGTTTGATCCCTTGCTTTGGATGTTTGGCGTCTTACACATTATTTATAGGGACAAAAGTTTGGGTTTCGAAGCCTAATGGTATGTTGGTGTAGTCAAGCGATAATCTTGTAGTGCTTGGAAGGTAATACTACCGTACTGTATTCCTAACGTGACTACAAATATACAATCAGACTGAACTATACAGTCTGAATGTTCTACAGTGGCTTCCCAATGTTGAAACATTGAGTGCTGTCCATGGAATATTCTATATGTTTATGCAGGACTTTTCTCTTTCTTTTGGTGCACTCTTTCTTTTTCGAATCCATTGGATACCTTTGTCACTCTCTTTTCTTTTGAAGACAAAAGGTCTTTGAATTTTTGAAATATACAATCAGACGGTTCAATACAGTGACGTGTTCTTGATACAAAGTGGCTTCTCCACTGTTCGTTGGATATCTTTCCATTCTCTTTTCTTTTGACGGAAAGTCTTTGAATGTTTTATCAGATTATTCAATACTTGTGTTCTTGACGTACTCTGTGGTTCGCCACTGTGAACTTTTCTTTTATATCGAAAATTCTACACATGCCCCACTTGTTCTTATCACTTCTTTTGTGTCCATATAATTTTTCAGTTACCCTGAACTGACTCACAAAGATTCAAGTTACCCTGAATTACCCTGAACTAGCACCGTCTATTTAAGAGCACGGATCGCAGCAATAAAAGTATGTCTAATCTTATCAACGAAACGTTTGCTAGATGCAAGAAAGAGGGCAGAAATGTCCTCGTCAACTTCATCACCGCTGGGTACCCAACAACCGACGAGACCGTGCCCATCATGAAGAGTCTTCAAGACGCAGGCACCGACATTATTGAGTTGGGTATTCCTTTCTCGGACCCTATTGCTGATGGCTCAGTCATTCAGGCAGCCAATGTCAAGGCCCTCGACAACAACATGGATGTTGTCAAATGCTTAGACATGGTCCAAGACGCCAGAGCAGCTGGCGTCACGGTCCCAATCATTCTTATGGGCTACTACAACCCAATCTTGAAGTACGGTGAGGAGAAGTTGGTTGCCGATGCCACCAGGGCTGGTGCAAGTGGTTTTATTGTGGTGGACCTTCCACCTGAGGAGGCTGTCAAATTCAGAACTGTTTGCAACAAGTACAATCTCTCATACATCCCATTGGTTGCGCCAACAACGTCGAACGAGCGCTTGAAATTCTTGGGTCAAATTGCCGATTCCTTCATCTATGTTGTTTCCAAAATGGGTGTCACCGGTGCGTCCACAGACTTGGATGAAGGAATTGCCAAGTTGTGTGCCAGGGTTAAGGAGAATGCCGGTGCTGATCATCCAATTGCCGTTGGCTTCGGAGTCACCACTAGAGAACACTTCTTATCGGTGGGCTCCCACGCAGAAGGTGTGGTGATTGGCTCCAAGATTTTGCTCACAATTGACGACTCCAAGCCTGAGGACGTTGTGACTAATGTTGGCAATTACATCCGGGGAATCTTGGGAGAAGACTTTAAACCCGCTGCCCCCAAGTCATTTGCTATCGATTCCTCCAGCGATGTCTCCAGCACGGGTAAGGTGCTGTCGTTGGTTGAAAAGCACGAGTTCAACCCCAGATTCGGTGAGTTTGGTGGCCAGTACGTTCCAGAAGGTTTACACTCGTGTTTGACTGAATTGGAGCGCGGTTTCGAGAGCTGTGTGGCAGACCCATCCTTCTGGGAAGAGTTCCGTTCCTTGTACTCTTACATTGGCAGACCTTCGTCTCTCCACAAGGCGCAGCGTTTATCTGAGCACGCAGGCGGTGCTACTATCTGGTTGAAGCGTGAAGACTTGAACCACACAGGTTCTCATAAAATCAACAATGCGTTGGCACAGGTGCTCATCGCTAAGAGATTGGGCAAGACCAAGATTATCGCAGAGACAGGCGCAGGTCAGCACGGTGTGGCCACAGCAACAGCCTGTGCCAAGTTTGGCTTGGAGTGTACTGTCTTCATGGGTGCTGATGATGTCAAGCGCCAGGCTTTGAACGTTTTCAGAATGAGAATCTTGGGGGCTAAGGTTGTAGCTGTGCACAACGGAACAAAGACTTTGAGGGATGCCACCTCGGATGCTTTCAGATACTGGGTTTCCAACTTGGCCTCCACTCACTATGTCGTGGGCTCCGCCATTGGTCCTCATCCATACCCAACCTTGGTCAGAACATTCCAGAGTATCATTGGCCAGGAAGCAAAGGAGCAGTTCAAGGAGTTGAATAACGGTAAATTGCCTGATGCTGTGGTTGCTTGTGTGGGAGGTGGTTCCAACGCTTCTGGTTTGTTCTCGCCGTTCGAGAAGGACACATCGGTCAAGATGGTGGGTGTAGAGGCCGCAGGTGACGGTTTGGACACTAGCCGTCATTCGGCCACTTTGAGTCGCGGTGTGCCTGGTGTTTTCCATGGTGTCAAGACGTTTGTCTTGCAAAACGAGGATGGCCAAATCCAGGACACCCACTCAGTAAGTGCTGGTTTGGACTACCCGGGTGTTGGTCCAGAGTTGGCCTACTGGAAAGCTACGGGAAGAGCTCAATTTGTGGCCGCCACAAATGCACAGGCCTTGAATGGTTTCAGATTGTTGTCTCAATTGGAGGGTATCATTCCAGCTTTGGAGTCTTCGCACGCTATCCATGGTGGTATTGAATTGGCAAAGACAATGTCTAAGGACCAAAACATCATCATCAACGTGTCTGGAAGAGGTGACAAGGATGTCCAGAGCGTTGCAAATATCTTGCCAACGTTGGGTGACCAGATTGGATGGGATTTGAGATTCGAGGAGGATCCTTCAAAGTAATACATAGAATTCTGACGAACTCGCGAAGTGAGTGCGGAAGAATGGTTACAGGATCACAATCACGACTGTATGTATTCAGTATTACCATTGTATAAAAAGTTACGATAAATGTTCTATAAATCTATTCTTGTATGACATTCTCATCATCAGGACAACATATAATGAGTTACGGACTTCTATAAATCTATTCCTTTAGACTGTATGGCATTTTCATCATCAATACGACGGTTGAGGACCAGCCCAAAAAGTTTTTAGCTCCCTTAGCTTTACCCGTCACGTCGTCATATTGCTCCCAAACATAGCCCGTGACTTTGTGCTGGTTGAAGACGTTATTTACCAAGTTGAGTCTTAGTTGAACGTATGCATCATTGATCTTTGCCTTGAGTTCGTCATCGTTAACGGTTGAATAGTAGTATTGGAAACTTTCCAAAACCAAATAGTTGATGTTGATCCAGATAGGCGAGCGCCAATAGTTCTCCGCCGTCCTGTAGTTGACATCCGACTTAGAAAGTGACCGAATACCAAAATCAGACCAGAGCTCTTCAGGGTCCGTAATCATTTCAACAATAGACCACAACCGTTCAGTATCATCCAGTGACATCAACTTTGTGACAAAGGGTAAAAGTGTCACATAACCCTTGTGGCACACAAATATGTTCTCATCGTCTTCATCCGCAGAAACATCACAGTACGTCTTGTCCTTCTCGCTCCAGTGGATAGCATTCAAGTTTTCCTTGATGGCTTCTTCTTGCGCACCGAATTTTTTCCAATCCTCCTCATAGCCACAAATCTCCGCCAACTGCTTCATACTTCTGGCCATCACACCCATCCACGCAAGCAAGTCGACATTTAATTCAGCAATGTCTACTGGTATCGCACGGGGATAGTCGTCGATACCACTAGCAAGACAGTGTGTAGCAGTTCTACCCCTCCAACGATAAGCCTCGGGGTTTTCGCCACGGTCAAATTCCTCCACATAACCTCTCTGAGTCCGGCGGAACATTTCGTAGTGAGCTTTCAACTTGGGGTACACATCTTTGGCATATTCAAATAAAAGCTCCGGGTTGGAGATGATGATCAGTCCTAAATCGGACCCGGCAAACTGCGCATTTTCCTCTTCAGGCTCATCTAAGCCTTTGTTGACATTCTCCAATAAGTAAGTGAATGCAAGCATAAGAGTTGGTGGATTCACAATCTGGTTGGACTGTACCTGAAACTTTTCAGGTACACGTGATCTGGCCTCAGGACCCAAAACTTGCTCTCTGCCAACCCATCCGTCCTGATCAATCAAATTGAACCAAGACTTCATAATTTCGAAAACAAGGTCAGAATCGTATTTAAGCAAGGGAAGCAAATGAAATCCTTCGTCCCACAAAAAACCACGAGGAAAAAATGGACGCGATGGCACAAGAGTGAAAAGTTCACTCGGTCCTTCCAACTGACCCTTCAATTCCAAAGTTTCAAACACGTTTTCTTCCAAGTCGGTGGTTCTATCAACGAGATGATTTCCATATGCGTAATTGAGACCCCCCAATAACCCGGAAAGAATTTCCTGTGCAAATTGATGGTATTTCTTCTCCCCAGAAAACGGTTTAGTCAAGGGGAAATTGTGATGGAACTTTTCATCAACCTTTTCAAATGCTCTCTCAATCTTTCCTTTGATATTTTCAAAAGTGATTCTTTCAGTGACAGGAGTGAACGAGCTCGAGTAGACAATATCAAACTCACACTCTCCTTCATACACCTTTTGTACGTAGTGGAGATTCCCTTCAAATTTCTGTAAATCACGTAAAATGTAAGCCTGAGATGGAGGTATGTGGTCAATTTTTCCATATTTTTCTGCCAAATCTTTCACAGACTCCTGTAACATGGTGATAAATATATCTCTTGCTTTCCAAACGCTGTCATCAGGAACAATCAATGAGTAGTGGTGGGCTTTGGAAGTATCTAGCTCTGAATCGTGTATCTTTCTAGTATCAGGGTGTTTATTCTTTGGGTGGTCGTTGATTTCAATCTCAAATAAACCAAGCTCCTCAGTAAGACCTGCCAACTTTACGGGTTCTGAATATCCACGCACATCTCTTTTGTTCTCGAGTCTGAAATACCCACTGTGGCTTCCGTCTTCTGCTTGGCCCTCCAAACCAGAATACCACACAAATGAGATTTTGGTCCTCTCAAAGCCTTTGTGGGGCTTGGCTTTGACCTTGACTCCCCACGACTTGCCGTCATTACTTTTAACATAATCTATGATTATTTTGGCATGTACGTCATTGTCATCGATAATTTGACGACCTCCGTACCTCGGGTCATATCTCACCCAATTGGCTGACTTCATATTCTCGCCCTGTTCATAGAAATGTCTCATGTTTGCAACTCCACTGAACTCATTGACTTCATACCACATAAGGCCCGATAACAATGAGTGTGGGATTCTAGGTCTAAGACCAAAGTAAAGTGATGATCTATAGGGCCCCCACAATAATGAGTCGTTTGATAAATGAGAATACTTTTCGAATTTGTCGAGGTCCTCAAAGGCAACATTTGGTGCCTGGAAATCATGACCGCCCTCGTGAAGATCAAACTTCACTTGGGAAAGCGCAAGTGTGGCACTGTAAAGAATCGTCCAAAAAAGGAGAATCATATACTTTTATTTTTCAGATTAGCTTTAATTGAGTTAAAAACATGAATCTAGGTTAAAGATGAATATTTTCAGTTTGCGCATCAATTACACATTTGGCAAAAGATGTAGATTTTTTGTAAATACTGCAAAATTTCACCAATATTTACACTTTAGACGCTTATTGCCTACAAAACACTCAATCAGAACAGACGATTAAAAGCGCAATTCTTGGCTTTGGCGTTAGCCTTCTTTTGATATTAGCTTTCTTTTAGCATTAGCTTTTTGGCTTGGTTAGTCTCTTTGGTAGCGCATATTTCAATCAGATCAAGAAAAATATTTAACTAAGAGTGCCCATCTCATGATATAGCCTCTGAAAGTTGGAGCAAAACGGGCGGATATTTGCAATCGACCTTCACAAAATCATCGGCGGTAATGTGGCCGCATAAAGTTGGTTTAGGTGTGCGATGCAGCTATGGTGTTGATGGTAATGCGAACTTGGATGACATTTCTTCATTTGCCCTAGAGTTTCCAAGAAAGAGGGACCACCAGAGTCGACTAAACTATGTCGATGGCTCCTACAAAGAGCTAGTTTCACCACAACTTTCAAATGACTCAGATGGCAACGAAGATCAAAAAGATTACAAGCAAGGTTTTGTTAAAGGTGCTTCAAAGACCAGCCTCAAGAGTGAATTAATTCCCAGAGATATTATGAAATCATTAACCATAGAGTCTGCAATGATATCGTCGACGCTTGCATTTGATCCTACATTCGGTGAATCTTTCACTACGTTCCTGTTGAAAAACAAGGGCCAAAAAACTAGCACCAAAGTAGCAGCATATGCCGGGGGCGAAAATGGCACCATAATGCACTTGGCGATGATGAAAGGGATGGGTGAGGATTACTTTGAGAAACCTACAAAAATCGAGTTTCCATCGGCAGTTAGACAAATTATAACGGGACAATCAAAACAGAACCGCGTGTCAGAATATATTTTGGTTCGCGTCACAGACAAAGTGTTTGTTTTATCTTGTTCCATCATACTGGGGAGGTTCAGGGTTTTAATCATTGGAGAAGTCGCATCATCCTCACTCAACCATGCAGACTTTTGTGACTTTGCATTTTGCACTCGAAAAAATGAATTCACGATAATTGATGTTCATGGGTGCTTTTCTCAGTGGAAAATTACTCGAAGTAACAAAGTTGTCAAATTAAATGAGACCAATTATTCATTGGACAATGCCAAGGAGCTCTCCAATTGGAAGAGAATATTACCTGTTGAAAGCAGCATGTACGTTTTTTCGCGCTCATCGATTACTCGTTTCGATCTCGTCAACAATACATCAAAGCGACTAACGACAGCAGACTCATGGTCGAAAATCCAAGCTGTCTCATTGATTGAAAACAATATGTTTTTACTCACACTGAAGGAAATAATTTGGTTCCGAGTGGGTAACGAGTTGGAACGTTTGATTTCTTGGAAGCATTATTTGAATGACGATGATCCAACATTAAAATTGCATGTTCATGGGCAAAAAAATAACTTCATTTGTGTCTCATATTCGGAAAGGCATCCACTCCTATTTGCATTCAACTTCAAACTAGAAGGTGACAAACCCATCATTTTCAGAGATCCGTACTATTTCGAGAAGAAATCAAAAAACCCCCTTCAACAAATCTCACTCCATGACGTAAGCGAGCCAGATGAACAGGACCGATATTGTCTTTTTGAAATCTGCACAAATCTTCAAATCAGCTCAAGTTTGTACAAAAGTGACATCAGTACATTGCATACACAAGCTCAAAAACCGGTACTTGAGACTTATGATCCAAAGCTTAATGGGAGATTTCACAGTTTACTACCTACTCATGAATGCGATGAGCATAAGCAACTCAGTTTAATTCAAGACTATGCTAGAAGTCTAGGTGAAGGGCCCTTCAAGATTAATAAGACAAAGGGGTCTCCAACTAACGACTTGGTGCCATATTTTTCCATATCAGAGATATCACCCAAATTACCTTTGGAAGTAAGTGATGTATCTGAACTAGATCACATGATTGAGCAACTTGCAGGGTTTTATTCACAGAAGGGAATCACGCTTACCAGCACCATCGCGTCACTTATAAATCTGCATACGAACTTGGATGTAAACGATTACTCAAACTCAGCAATGAATCTCGAAGATCTCCAAAATATTCTTCAGTCAATATATCTTCCTCAAGTCACAGCTGACGACAGAATGAGGCGCATCTTGTCGATAGCCACAATAATGCTAGGGGCTTCTTTAATCAAAGCAAACAGTGAAGTGTTGTCAGGTGACTTGGATCTGAAACTTCAGTCAATGATTGCAGAGGCCCCCCCACAAGTGGAGGAGCTCTTGAACGATTGGGATAATCTTTATGAAGATGACCAAGTTGTCAATGATATTGAACCTCAGTCACAAGTTTCACAAATGCCAACCATCAATCTTTCACAAAGAAATCCCACAAGTACACCACATAGAAGCCAAAAACGTGCTCACCTGCAAAATGTTTCACAAGAAGTTCGGAGTTCACAACCATTCAACACCATATCGTCACAAAAACAACGCTTCAAGTTATCCCAGTCCTCTCAACCTGGGAAACGTAAAAAGAAGAGAGGATTCGCATAGACTTTTTTGTAGCAATACAATCATAAGAACGTTTTCGTAGTCAACAATTTAGTAAATCAAGTTGATCACGCAAGCACAGATCGCATTTCTTTGTTTATGTTAATGATGTGGCGTGCAAGTATCTCCGGGTCAATTCCCATATCTAAGAGTTTAATACAAAGCTGAAGGGTCGAATCATCGATTTCATGGATATTCAACAACTTTGCGAACTCTAAAACCAACGTGTTTGCATGAGTCAGTTGGGATTGATAGGGCATTCAATTGATGGTTAGAAAAAAAAACCACAACGATGAAACATTCAATCTGGAAAGGTGTTTTACTTATACACCGAAAAGCATTCTCGACAGGAGGGTTGAGAGTAGCCTACTTCGGAACTGACGAATTTAGCGTACGATCATTGGATAGCCTCGTAAAGTTCAGAGAAGAGTTTCCCAACAAGATTGATACTATCGATGTTATAACAAGAAGTGTTAAACCTCGTGGGCGTAAATCCAAGCAATTCGTGGACTTGCCCATTGGAACATACTACAACAATAATAGCCATCGTTTATCTGCATTACACCGTGTCGATTCGAAAGAGGACATTCTATCTTTATTGAGTCGCAGGTCATTTGATCTCGCAATTGCAATTTCATTCGGCTTGCTAATTCCTGAGAAATTCTTGAACAACTGTAGATTCGGCGGTCTAAATGTACATCCTTCTTTACTTCCAAAGTACTCAGGTTCTTCTCCGATTCAATACGCACTATTGAACAACGACAAATCAATAGGGTGTACTGTGCAGACACTTCATCCGACCAAGTTCGACCATGGAAATATTTTACTTCAGTCAGATGAGATTCCTATCGAATACCATGATGACTATTTGTCTTTGAATAAGAAACTTGCAACCAAAGGAGCCGATCTCTTACGCCAGACGATTGAAGGCGATTTGTACAAGCAAGTGGGGCAGAAAATAGAAAACATGAAGTATGCATACTCAATAGCTCCAAAGATCCCTGCGGCAAGGTCGAATATTAACTGGTCAACGCAAACCTCGCAAGAAATTATTTCCCATTACAAAGCTTTGGGTCCGTTATACACTTCCATATATGTCGATATTGAAAGGAAGAAAAAAAAGGTCCAGGAATACCAGAGAGTCACTTTGGATGGCTTAATTGAAGGTAAACAAGTCAATGACTTGAAAAACCCAGGTGACTTCAAGTTGGGCGATCAGAAAATGATAGTGAAGACTATAGACGGTTCAATCGAAGTCGCAAAACTAAAAATGCAATGTTACAATTATGAAACACCAATCAGGTTCTACGGTTCACTAGGCTCTCGCATCGGTAACTCACCGTTTTCTTTCAAGTACACATAACTAGCTAAGGCAACATTAAATAACAACTTGACAATGTTTGTTGAATTCTTCAACTGCAACGGCTATCTTCTTGTAAAGGAAACTTCTATTCGTCTTGTCTGGTATGGGCAAGAACGGCCCCTGTTTCCGCTTCAAACTTATGCTTATTCCCGTAGATTCGACTGTGATAGCTTTAATCTGGCCATACTCGATAATCCACTTTGACTTCAACAAATTGACTTCAAAAAGTATAATCATTTTAAATGTGACCAACACGGCCCGCTCTTCTCCTGATAAAAGCAAATGAGCGAGGTAACGTTCATTGAAGAAAACGCCACCGTCAAGAGAGTTCAACCAGAACTTCCCTTGTGCTTCACGTTGGGAGTAAGGCTTTATCACACCATCATGTGAAATCTGACGTGGTAATCTGACTTTATCTAGTCCTTCAGCATCAAAAACCGTGGTCGTATTGCGGATACCTTCACTAACATTGGATGCCAAGTCAAATAACCCGATGGCAGTTTTTGTTGGAAGGCCAATGACTCCTTTACCGAGGCCCTTGAAGAACCCTGCAGCACCCTCAGTACTAGCTCCTTTGATTGGCCCAGTCGCAATGCCCGTAAATCCAGACAGAATAGATTCGTAAAATGAATTTGCACCATTAGCCACCCCGTACAAAGCATGTTTTGGTTTATTTCTTCTTTGATTGAGCCTGCGCTGCTCTTGAAACTTTTTGTCTGTGACAACAGAGAGGCCTTTAGCAATGGACCCTGTCACTTTTGCAAAAGAATCGGAGAATCCAAAGACAGATTTCTTCAAGAAACTCAAGCCACCTTTAGCGAGCCCAATACCCAATTCTTGTGGCCGGTCATTGATGACAAATCCTTGGTAGGGCTCATAGAAAATGTCCAAAACTCCGGATGCTAAATGATTGAAAAGTCCAACTGGATTACCCAAGAAATCCGCAGAGCCCAATATCTTGTGCACCTGGTAAAAGAAGGATTGACCGTAATGTGTCTGAATGGACTCAATCAAAATCGGTATCGGGACTCGAATATTCTCCAAAAATAAAGCATTCAATTGTATTGGGGCATCATTAATGTTTCCAATTGCCATGGTCAAAACATTAAAAAAGAACATGAGAGCATTCTGGTTCAGCGTTTTGTCCTCAGCATTTATCCTTTCTGTCCTCACAAATGATAGGTTGGTCTGCACAGGTTGCAAGTGTAAAGCTTCAAAATAGATGTCACTCGCATTTGATAAAGTGCCAGGCTCCGGTAACTCCAATGTTTCATCACACAATCTATCCACCTGCTCCTTGTTCCAGCTCGCACCCGGAACCTTGGAGAAATCAATCAAAGCGAACAAAAAGTCTTCGTCAATCTCCAACGTCATCTCCTGCAAAAGTACTGTAGCATACTTCAAAAACAAAACACCGTGACTATCATCCTTAACCTTGCACACGGAGGCCGAAAATGAAGGGTGGTTGTTTATCTCCTTGCCAGACTTTGGAATAACACTTGGGTACAACACAATTGGGAATATCCCACCATAAAGTTGATTGTCGATTTGAATCCATTTCAATTTCAGGGAGAAGTTTTGATACAAATCAGATTCGTTGTACCGCAACTCAAGACCCCTCAAAGTAATGTAGCACAACTCCTGTAATCTGGTGTTAATGAGGGATATACCAAACCCTTCAAATTTAGCAACGATCTTCATGTAGTAATTCTCATCTTCTTCGTTCACCTCAAACTTTTGAGTAGATTGAAAGCTGGAAAGGGAACCGGTTTTATCACCCTGTAGCTTATACATACTCACGGAAGGGTCGTAATTAGTGATTATGAGCGATTGAGTCGGCCCGTCTGCCACCACATTCAAGTCAATTATCTCTTGGGCAGAATTATCCGTAGCTGGAAGTCTGAATGGTTTGAGGTTTCCAATCTCTTGCAAATTGATAGCCCTCTCACGTCCATTTGACCGAATAATTATTTCCTTAATCAATGCATTGGGGTAATCGTAGGCGTAGGGCATGACGCTCTTCCCGGGTATTTTATAGTAGATTGGCTTATACTCTGTATCCGATCTAACAACCTCCCCATTTTCATTAATGTTTGGATTATTCTGATAAATCAAAAACTCCTTATCACTAAAATTGCGAATTGAGAAAGGCCAGTTGTTATTGGAACTTTCTATCTGAATGAAAATCGTTGAGCCTTCAATCAAAATGTTGATCTGGAGCAAAACCTGGCCCACATCTTGTTTGGCTGCCTTCAAATAAATCCGCCCGATATCGTCAAGAGTAAATGGTGACGACCACGAATTGGATAAATGTGCAAACTTAATCATAAAATTCTTCTTCTCTATCTGCCTCAAACCGTACAAAGGCATCAACTCTCCAGGGTTCAAATCAACTTGTTTCGTAGTACCAACCTCTAGCAATTGTATCGTCTCCGCCAAATCATTGCGCACAACATATCTAGGTGCAATTGTCACAACTTTTGAGAGATTGTATTTACCCTCGCCCTCCGCAATACTTATACCGAAATTCATCTCTTTTTGTTTTCCTGGGATCAGCGTCCGAACAGATGTAACCTGTCCAATGGCATCGAAACTCAAAGGCGAAGACCATGTAGAATCGGCGATTTTGATGGTTGCTCTACACTTGCGCTCATTATCTCCATTGAATGAAAACAAGCAAGGCTCCACCGGCTTGAGGGTAGATTTGCCATTGGATTGCATCAAATTATTCCGATCATTCACAACAATATTCTGCGCAGTCCTGTTTAAAATCACATATGGTGAATAAATACTCACCCTGAGACTTGCACGATTCGCAGCCTTCCGTGGATAATGTATCTTCAAATGCAAAAGTTGCCCGTCAACGTGCCTGAGCGTTAATCTGTCCTCACACTTGAAATCACTCTTTTCGGGAGAATTGATTACTGCAAACTCTGACTTCTTTAAACCGCAGTTTTTCGGCTCCACGCTCAATAGCAACAAGTTTTTCAAATTAACCACATGAACCACGCTCTTTTCTCCCTTTGGTACCGATCCTTTCCAGTCCTTTTTAACGTTTTTATCATATAAGCGATAATCCAAGTCAAAGGGTAGCAAGTTTTCGATTTCAACTGGGGATGAGATAACCATCTTCATATGAGGATATATTCTCGCAAGCGGTTCACTCTCATCATACTCAGCTTCTGCTTGGAAATAATAAGAAGTGTTGTCTCTATCAAGAGAATTACAGTTCAAGTGAACACTGCCCTCCAATAAACTCTTCCACTGGAGACTTTCATCAGACCAATCATATTGAGAGTGCTTCAAAACCGGTTTAATGTTAACACTTCCAGAATACACAAGATCAATAGGAAGAGCTCTCGAGCACTGTGATTCGACCGTCATTACTCTGGTTTCTTTCGCAGATGTCACTAAGACCTCGAGCGTACAATCCGTATCATTCCTTAATACCACCGTAGACCTCAAGTAAATCGTCTTCACATTATCTTCTCCAAGAACAATTTCACAAGACAACCTGTTATGCACACTATTAATTGGAGGGTACAACATGAAGAGATCTTCTCCTTCAGTGTTAGCTGGTATCTTTCTTACCACTTCATATGGGGACCCAATCATCTTCACTCCTAAAATTCCCACTGTGTTATTTGAATTCAAATTTTGCCGAATCTGCCGCCAGTCTTCGAACGACCAAGAAATCTGACCATTTGTTTCAATCTTCACTCTCTCCTCATTCTTATCATGGTCTGCCCAAACTTCAACGTCATAACCAGTTTCATTGACAATAATATAAGGATCGTCATTACCCATCAGTTTGATCTTATCGTCCTCCTTGATCAAATTGAACACTTGAGAAAGCAAAGCCAACGATCTTGAAGTTAAAGTAATTTCAGCTAGTTTTCTCGATACAACATCAATCACAATACTTTCTTTAGGCTTAGTTGTTTTCGAAGCATAAATCGCAATTGGCCATGGTTCAATCAAAGGTTCCCATGTGGAGCATGAATAGTTGTAAATGTTGATGAAATGATCTATATGAGCCTCAGCACTCAACTCAGTCGACCAATTAATTGCTCTCAAGTCAAATGGTTTTATCTTCAAGTCTAAAACAGGTAATTCATGCACATCACCAATCAAAACAAACCTGAGACCGCCAATTGAAGCACAAAACTCTTCTCCTTTCACAATAACTTGGTCCTCATCAATAACGGATTTGTTTTTGGATATCTGTGATTGGTTTGTCAAGATACTTGGTGCATATTGTGATAATCTTCTTTTGAAATCCTCCGAAAAGTTGTATCGATCATTTGGCGAATCATTCTCATTCTGTGCACATTGTGATTCAGCGTAAAGAGAAGACGCATTATTAATGATTTTCAACGCTAAACGAATGTCCCTCAACGACACTCTCAACAAGATGGGATCGATAGAAGCTTCAATGTGTGTCAAGAAGTTCGTTTCATTGGAGCCTCTAGAATCATGAGCAAAAGATATCGAAAAATCATCAATAATTCTGTATTGATCATCACTGAAATTATCCATCCTCGTGATGAACATTCCAATATTATTTGCAGCAATGGAATTGACATTCTGACTAGTCAAAAGAAGCTGCTCAACTTTGAATACAACTGCCAACGTATTTTCTTCTGTCGGATCCTGCAACAACGTGATAGAAGGCTCTTTTACATTGACAGAAAACCCAAAAGAAGTTCCCGAATCGGCCAGCTCAACTTCCTTCTTTCGTTGGGAGACGCCTTCACTTTCATTGGAATTTTGATCTGGTTGTAAAAGCTCCTCAGATTGATATGTCACAACGGGTTCTCCACTTTTAAGGCCCCTCGAGAAGAACGATTGTAAAACGATAACATGGTCTAGAGCCACTATCACATGAGGGTTCTCAACATTCATTATCACCGTGACGTTTCTTTTATCCTCAGACCCACGAGAAGTCACAGAGATCAAGAATTGATCGTCATCACCTTTTATTGGAGGGATAATTTCAGTATATTTGCTTTTGGTGCCTTCCCTCACATCTTTGACAACAAAAGACTTAGCTTTGACCATTGAATTAAAGTTCCCGTCTTCTTGCATTTCAAATTTGGTAGAGAACTTGTTCAATGTGAAAGACGCGAACTTTTTGCAATCAATGTCTGTTATGCCACTCGTATCATAATATGTAACCAAAGATAATTTGGGGACATTGAAACTGAATTCTATCTTGTTTGAATCCGAATTATGGACATCATTACATGATTCTTCTTTGGAAGTAACTAGCTCATTGACAGCCTGTTCATCACCAGATACAATCTTGTTCTTTACGCCGGCATTTGCATTTTGAGCTTCTTCAACCACATTCTCCAAAGATTTTTCATCCAAATCAGACACAGTAAAGGCCTGGCTCAAAGTCTCGGAAAGCCTGTAAAGATAGTTGAGTTGAAGCTCAGTCAAGTGAAGGTCAATTTCAGGCGTCTTGCCAACGACAGTTAGCATCGGTGAATCATGGGCACACAGTTCTCTGAATTTTATATTGAACGACAAGTCCAAATCATCAATCATATGACCATCCTGTACAACTTCGTCATGAAAATTCAACTGTGATCTCAAATTAACATTCCGAATACCTGTGGATATTTCGTTGATCGTCATTTGCTCCGAGCGTACAAAATCATTTGCAGCATAAATCTCTCCAAGTTGGGCTGTCAAGAAGTCAAACTTGCAACTCAGGTTCTCAACTGAACGTGGAAAGACGACTGTTGGAGCTTTAACGACTATGTCAAACTTCATTTTGCTAGCTTTGTCAATCAGCGATGCCTGATTCAAAGCAACCTCCCTCGCTCTGTCGTATATCGCCTTCATCTGAAGAAATTGGTTCAAATAGTCGTAAATTCTATTAATCAGACTTTCAACGAAATTCACCGTTATCGCTCCAGTTTTCAATTCGAACAAAGAGTCGTGATAGTCATTATTCGTCTCTGGATCATAGGTTCTGTACCTAAATTCTGCCAAATTATTGCCTTGCATTTTAATAAGACTCCTCATGACCGAATCTCGTGGAGAACCATAATTAATCTCATCGTGCAAAGTCAACGCTCCCAAGACACCAGAAATGTCCATCTCCTCAGGAACCAAAAGAATTTTGAAGTTGGCAGTGCTCAACTGCAATGTAGCCAACTTTATTCCATTTTCATTTAAAACCACTATGATACTATCAAGATTCACATCGAGATTTATCTTTTGAGGAGCTTGATCTTCTGCCTTATTGTTGTGAATCAATTCATCAGCTGGTGTCGCTTCAGCATCAGGGTCAGTAAAAGTATTCAATAGGAAGTTCATTAAGGACAAATATGACTTCCTCGACAAGACATACTTGAGTGTTGCTATATCAACCTTAATGTCTTGGTCAAATACCTCAATTTCTTTATTATTGAATTGAACCAATCTCTGCACCCTCTCGTAGTTCAACATAAATACAAGCTTCTTATCTCCAGGTGATGATTCGGTATCGGCAAAGTTATTTGATGAAAACATCTTCTCAAATTCTGGGTTCCCCGAGTTTTCCAAGTAGTCAAGAATGTCGATGTCAGCAAGAGTCAAATCAACATGCATGTCGTTAGACATTTTGTAGAACGTGAAATCTAATGAAGTACCCACAAGCTCAACCAATGGTTCTATTTCTAGCGATGTGGCATCCTTGCAACGAGACATCAAAACATGGATTTGATGTACATGAAATGTGACATCAAGCATTTTTTGCTTGGAAACATCGCCCAGTTTTGTTGTATCATCATTTTTACCAGTCGTCTTGGAATGAATACTATTAGCATCCTCAATCTCACAAACCTTGTCCTCATTGCCATATGCTTTGAAAATACTATTATCATCAGAATCCAGGTTCTCAAGATTTGGAATGAGCACATCGACGAGCTGCATCAATGTCTTGTATTGACTGTCGCTCAATAAGAGGTGAATGTTGGGTATATCACCACTTATCTTGAATCTGGCCAAACTGTTCGCTTCTGGTATGATGGAGATTCCCAAAAGTAATTTCACGCTCAATTTATCTAGGACCAAAGAAGACCTATCAGTTTTATGGTGGAGCTGCTCCATAGTATTTTTGATATTTGGTCCCACAAAAAATTGAGCATCCTGAAGATGCAAATTGAATTGGTCATACATTAAAGTGTTCAATTCCTCCCAGTCTTTGCTTGAATAGTTTTCTTTTGACTTGATCTCTTCTATCTTGTTTTTGTCGGCCAAGTTACTGATGACACTCACGTGTCCTGCATCCAATATTGCAACAGGAGAGTTAATACAAGATGGGTCTAGTGGCAAAATGATCAACGGTGCCTGAAGATCCATCTTCACATTAATGGTTTTGTGTTCCTCCAAAGCATATTGAAGACCAAGTCTTGTCTGCTCCGTAATACCCTCCATTGTAGCCTCTGCTGCGTTCATTATTGCGCCAATCGTATCATCATGCATTTTAGGGGGCGTGAAAAACCTCATAAGCCCTTCGACAAAATGTGGGTTGTAGAAGATCGTCATGGACTTCAACTTTCCAAGTAGAATCGAGTCAGCACTTTCATCAAGAGGATTGTGTTCGTAAGATATTTGGAAAAATGGTTCATCTCTGTTTCCTTGGTGGATAGCAGTGTGCAAAGCTGAGTTTAACTGTTTTACACTGACAATGTGTTTGTATAATGAAGTCTCTGTTCCGTCTTCAATGCGAAATTCGTTCAACTGGAAGTTGCACAAAAAAGAATCTGGTCTTTGATAAAACAGCGTCTTGCATCCTTCAAAAACGATATCCGTTAAAATTGATTCTTTCTGCATAATGCAAATTCCACCACGTTCTAAAGAAGCCTGGATATCAAGTGTTACCCTATCTTTCGGTAGATCGATTGCATCTTTTACAACGTCATTCTCATTGTAATCGATTGCATCATAAAGTGCTCGCCTTTGGTCTTCAGAAAGTTTCAAGTCAAGTTGATTCGGATCATCTTCCTTCACCACGTTGGAATCATTTGAGGTACCCGAGGAACCCCAAAGATAAGAAAACCATCCTCCATTTGTATTACTTTGAGCACTTTTAGAAGCATCGATTCTTTTGTTCTCCCTTTTCATTTCACTCCTAGCCAAAGACCTGTAAAACTTGATATCTTCAAAGGGTAGCGCATCTTCTAGCTGCTCAAATTCCCGCTTGTCCAGCTCGGTTGACGCGAAAGATTTTGGATTCGTAACCTTATGCTTATATAAGCGGATGTATGCTTTTCTTTGATCTCTTCTTGTTTTGAAATATTCCCAGCTCCACTTGTAATTCTTTTCATGAATCACATTTAGGACCGATTCTGCTGCATATTTGAACCAAGCACGGGGATTCTCTGAAACAGGTATATTCGGTTTCAATTTCTTAAATCTTTGTGTTTTCAAGTACCAGTGAAATTTGGATGCAGTCCAGAGCAAGTCTCTATATTGTTGAGAATCTAATGCGATACCAAACTCTTGGAAAAAAAGCTCTGCTTTCACGTGGGGAAAATCATCAGTGGACCCTGCTTTGTGAACGGTAATTTTACCACTTCCGGATACTGGCTTTAACAAGTATTGAATAGTCTCCTTCATGTTGGCTTCTTCAGCAAACGAATTCTTGAACCTTGTCAATATGACGTCATGGTCTTCATCATTACCATCCAATATGCTGCAAGAACTAGTATTCATATAGCAAGATAAGTTCTTTAGCGTCACTAACTTTCTAGTAAACCTCTGTGTAATAGCAATAAAACTTGGCACCCATGATTTGTCAGTTGACACAGCAGAAAGCTCGTTCAATTTGAGACCGATTGCATATGGATCCTCTGTCAAGGTTGAGTCATCTTCGTATCTTATGTGTATATTTTTAATTGTGAATTGTAAATTGTCAACAATCTTGGTCACAAGTGATTCGGTAAAGGACTCGTTCGACTCCGCTTCTTCCACTACTGACTTATTCTGAGCCTGAGCTGCTTGCAAAGTTTCCAAATTTTCCAATTTCTCCTTTTTGATCTTTAGCTGCTTCTCATGTTCTTCTTCAGCGTCATAATTATCATCCAATGTTGGAGAAACAAGCAAGTAAATATCCTCAATAATGACCCTCACTGGCTGTCCTTTTAAGTTTGACCAGGGAATTTGCAATGTGAGCTCCCCTAGGTGCCCGAATTTGGCCTCCAATGGTAACTTCAACTGGTCCAACGATTCTTTCTTTAATCTCAAGTTCTTCAACTTGACATCGCCACTCCAAATACCAATGTTCAACTGTTTGGGATCGAAACCTTCAATGTATGACCCAAGGAATCGATTCAATATGTTGGCAACTAATGATTCGAACATTGCGTCTCTATTGCTCTTGGATGTGTTATTAGTGTATGAATTGATAGACTTTTTATGAGAAACGAGGAAAGCAATCAGTCCTGCACCCAAGCTAATGTGTGGTTTTGTGGCTTTACTTTACGTAACGATCGACAAGAGCCTACATCTCCTTCCAATAATGCATTTTCTATGGTATGAGTCACTTTCTATGTGTCAACCCAACATTGAAGCATACACCACACGCGATATTTTCAAAACGAGTAATAATTTCTCCATTAATTTATTCAAAAAGACCCCTTACAAAACGGCGCTTGACCATTGCACCTGTTAATTACAACTAACTCAGGAACAATCTACAAATTTTAGTTCCTTTCAACTCCACCTCAGCTTGTTTGAAAGCAACAAAATAGTATTTCAAATATCCGCTTCTCGGTCCTAAGTATCTATTGGAGGATACTCTTGAAAAACTGAGTGTCCCTTCTAGAAGCTGGCTATCCTGAGATTTTGAGGCCAGTAGTGTTTCTGTTGGCACTCTTGAATCCATTATAAAGAGTTAGTTCATAAGCTTGATTTGCTTGGTCTTTGAACTTCATCAATCAATCATCAAGGAAGACTTCTGCGCTGTTACTCTGTACTCCGCATAGGTAGTGATTGTGCTCCAGTTTTTATTTACATCACGCTTATTTGTTTGAATCACATTTACGCATATTTTCGTTATCTTGATTTTCTAAGGGAGACTTACATATACTTTTGCCACCACGCCCCAAAACAATAAAGGTCCTAACGAACCATCCGTTATGTCCACGATTTCAACAGATTCGAATCGAAGCGATGTGAAGAATCAGCCTGAAAAGATCGGAACCTACACTATTGGGCCCAAGATAGGCAAGGGGTCTTTTGCCACAGTTTACAAATGCATCGATAATGTACGTATACAATCCCATGGTTTGCCAGAATATTAACTAACATGTCTAGAAAACACACAGAGCAGTGGCTATCAAATCGGTAGTGAAATCTAAGTTGAACTCCAAGAAACTAGTTGAAAACTTGGAGATAGAAATCTCAATATTGAAAGCGATGCACCATCCACATATCGTCGGCCTCCTAGATTACAATAAGACAAGCACACATTTCCATTTGGTAATGGACTATTGTTCAATGGGTGATTTGTCATACTTTATTAGAAAAAGACAACAGTTGACAAAAACGCATCCAGTGATCTCATCCGTTCTTAGCCGGTATCCATCTCCTGAAGGGTCACACGGTTTACATGAAACTATTGTTATTCATTTCCTCAAGCAATTATCTTGCGCGTTGGAGTTTTTACGCAAAAAGAGCTTGGTGCACAGAGATATCAAACCCCAGAATCTATTGTTATGCCCCCCGTGCCATTCAAAAGATGAGTTTTATTCGGGAAATTATGTTGGTTTATGGGAGTTGCCCATCTTGAAAATTGCAGACTTTGGATTTGCAAGGGTATTACCATCCACGTCTTTGGCTGAAACATTGTGCGGGTCACCTTTGTACATGGCGCCTGAGATTTTGCGATATGAAAAGTATAATGCAAAGGCTGATTTATGGTCCGTGGGTGCTGTTTTATACGAGATGACAGTTGGTAAACCTCCATTCAAAGCCGCCAACCACATCGAGCTAATGAAAAACATTGAAGCAGCGAACGACAGGATAAAGTTCCCGTCATCAGCTCAAGTACCAGAATCATTGAAGACTTTAATAAGATCCCTTTTGAAACTTAAACCAACAGAAAGAGTATCTTTCAATGAGTTCTTTAGTGATCCCTTAATTGTCAATGACTTAGAAAGCCCGGACCAGCCATTGGCTCATGCTGGAATGGATGAAAATTTATTCATTAGCGAGTATATCTCACCTGGTACTAAAGAAGAAAATGTCAATTTTGGGCAAACCCTGAGGCCGAATATTGAAATGCCTTCTGTTAAAGGAGGATCATCGAAAATGGGTGTCCTTGAAAGCTCAGGAGGTCCGAAAACCCAACACATACCTCTCCATTCGACATCCTCAAGAGATGAAGAGATCAAAAGAATCATTGATAAGAATAGCCCTGGTCCAGAAATAATGTCCAACTCGATCCAGGGGAATGCAAACAAATCTTTCGTAATCAGGAATAAAGAGGATGTTATATTGGAGAAAGACTACGTCGTTGTTGAAAAAAGAGCGGTGGAAGTTAACGCTATCGCTGACGAGCTAGCACACGCTGGAAGTGGGGCTCTCGCAGTGAATCATGCGGTAAGACGGGCACTGTCTGGAAGTGGTGATAATAGGGCCATTAATAGAAGGTTTTCTCTGCGTTCTAACTCTACCAGCAGCCAAGGAAGGCCAAGTTTGTCAGAACGCCGTGTATCAATCTCGATTTCGCCGTCCAATGCATTGAGCAAGGCGATTGGTTTGGCTTCCAATAGACTATTTGGTACGGGGAACTCCAATCCACCAGCGAGTGAAGCTTCAAACGATAAATTAACACAAGCTGGAAACCACTCAGATAGTCTTTCTGTTGGAGTATCCAACCCAAGGTTTACAAATGATTTCTTGTTTCAGAGATTAAATATCCCAACTTCAGCAACCATGGCAGCTTTTGAACACCAAAACCTTGCACTGTCACAGATGTCATCAGATGAGATTGTTTTGGGAAAATTGGAGTCAATTTCCACTAAAGCACATGCTATCAAACTATTCGCTGATGTCAAGTTTAGTCAATTGATCCCAAGTCCCCCATCTTCGGAAGGTTTTGATAATGAAATGTCATTTCCAGATTTCACTTTGCCTCCGAAAATGGTCAAACAAATAAGTGAAGAAGGGGTAGTTTTATATGTCAAAACATTGTCACTTTTGGCAAAAGGGATGCTTGTTGCAAGTGAGTGGTGGTATAATCAAACTGAAGAGTCTGGTAATAAAGACACTGGAAACGGCGCTCGCTTCTCGAATAAACTTGCTAACAATAGCAACTTACAGGTGTCTGTTAAAATAAATGAATTGGTCCAGTGGATTAGGGAAAAGTTTAACGAAAGTCTCGAAAAGGCTGAATTTGTGAGGTTGAGGCTTGAAGAAGCTAATACAATAATCACAAAAGAAAGTGCAAATAAGATCAGTTCAGACAATGATGACATCGCTGGATGGACAGAGAAGAGTGAACCGGTATTGGCTGAAAAGTTGATTTTCGACAGGGCCCTCGAAATGTCTCGCAGCGCTGCTGTGAACGAACTTGTTAAGGAAGATCTCAAGGGATGTGAATTGGCTTATAGCACTGCCATATGGATGCTTGAAGCATTGCTTGATGAAGACGTTACAGGAACAGATGGGGGTAATGACGAAGGAAGGCTAGACGAGGACGACAAGGTTACAGTCGAAAAATTTATAATCAGTATTGGCAACAGGTTATCGGTTTTGAAACGCAAATTGGAGTATTCCGCGTGATATGATGCCAGCGCAATATGTTTTCTTATTAAAGGCTTCCCTTATGTCCATTTTTATATCTATATTTCTTGGTTTATACTTTTATGGGGAAGGTTACATTTCCATTTGTAGGTAGCTAATGTAGATGTTTTGTACAGGCTTTAATTTTTATACGATTTGTGGTGAAATAAAATCAACCTTCAAATATGGCATCCCCGGAGTATCCCACTTCTGGGTTTTCGCGAAGCCACGATGCACTGAAATCACAGTTGAAGTATAGAAGGGTCCATGGAGAAATCAAAATTGACAACCTTACCAACGAAATAGATGAGATCATCAGCAAAACGAATCTGCTTCAGTTAAAAGATACATTTTTGTCACGTCACAAAGAGCTGATTACTCACAATGCTAGCTTACTATTTCTAACAATATTGAGTGCTTTTGTGAGATTGTATCGTATCCAAGTTCAAAACAAGGTGGTGTGGGATGAGGCTCACTTTGGGAAATTTGGATCCTACTATATTAACCATGAGTTTTACTTTGATGTTCACCCACCGCTCGGAAAACTACTAGTTGGTCTCTCTGGGTACCTAAGTAATTACGACGGGCTGTTTTCTTTTGAAAGTGGTTTACCGTACCCTGAAAACTGCAATTACGTTTTCATGAGATGTTTCAATTGCATGTTCAGTATTTTATGCACACCATTGGCGTATAAAACTTGCTTGTTGTTGAATTTCAGCCTTTTTACTACATGGTTCATCTCACTCCTGGTTGTATTTGAGATGATGTCGTTGACATTATCTAAATTCATTTTATTGGACTCCATGCTATTATTTTTCACAGTCCTCACTTATTATTGCTTGATAAAAATCCATACATTGAGACTTAAAGATGAACTTTTGACTTTGAAAGGGCTCGTTTGGATGGGTTTCACTGGAGTCTCTATCGGCTGTGTTTGCTCAGTCAAATGGGTGGGATTATTCATCACTGTTTTGGTTGGACTTTATGTCATTTATGATTTGGTTATCAAAGCCTATCAAGTCTTTTCCACAGATGATTTGAGTCCGACAAAATACTTAAAACATTGGGTAACAAGGATAGCTACATTGATTGTCATTCCGGTTGCTATATATGCCATTTGCTTCAAACTACATTTTGCGTTTTTGAGCCATTCCGGACCTGGCGATGGTTCCATTTCTACTCTTCTTCAGGCTTCCTTGACTGGAAACACAATAAAAAATGGACCACGTTCAATTGCATACGGATCCATGGTCACATTACGGTCACAGGGTTTATCTCCCAATTTATTGCATTCGCATGATCATTTATATCCAGATGGATCGCAGCAGCAACAAATAACAACTTATGGTTACAAAGACGAGAACAATTATTTTCTCATTGAATACGATTTCGAACAATTTGCGGATAAGGGTGTATTTATAACAGAAGACCCACCTGAGAATGTAACACGTGAGAACAGCTTGTATAACATCACAGTGAAAGATGGTCTGACTGTAAGGCTTGTTCATGAATTCACTGGCTGTTTACTTCACTCGCACCCAATTCTTGCGCCAGTCCTGAAACAGTATTATGAGGTTTCCTGCTACGCTGATCTTGATAACAGTGATGAAAAAGACGAATGGGTAATTGAAATTCAAACTCAGCTTGTTTCCCCTTCTCCTCACTTCGAGGACGAAGCGAATGATGAAATTCATCCTATATCCACTAATTTTAGGCTAAGACATAAAACCTTAGGGTGTTATTTGGCCACAACAGGGTACTCCCTTCCTTCTTGGGGCTTTCAACAAGGCGAAGTCGTTTGTAAAAATGCACTCTTTGCTAAAGATAAGAGCACTTGGTGGAATGTGGAGGATCATGTAAACGATAAGCTCGAAACTCCCGACCAACAGTATATTGCACCTAAGCCGCATTTCTGGAAAGAATTTTTGATGCTAAACTACGGAATGATGGCGTCAAACAACGCGTTAGTTCCTGATCCCAACAAATTTGACAGACTAAGCTCCGAATGGTGGGAATGGCCAATATTAAATACTGGATTGCGTATGTGTGGTTGGTCTGTTGATGATGCCAAATTCTTTTTGATAGGAAATCCCGCTGTAACGTGGTTATCGACAGGTTGCATCGGTCTCCTGCTCGTTATTTTTATTGTTATTATGTTCAAGTGGCAGCGTGGTTTATATCACTTGAATATTTTCGGAACTCGATGGAACAGTTTGCTTCTGCAAGGGATTTTACCATTTTTAGGTTGGTTACTCCATTACATTCCGTTCATTGTCATGGGCAGGGTTACATATATTCACCACTATGTGCCTGCCTTGTATTTTGCTATTTTTCTGAGTGGATTCGTCTTGGAAATGGTTGTCTACAAACGTTTGAATAAGTATATCTCATACTTCGTATACTTTTTTGTTTACATCATGGTTGTCGGTTCATTCATTTATTGGAAAGACTTAAGTTGGGGAATGGAAGGTGCTTCGAAATCATTTTCTCACTTGAAACTTTTAAGTTCATGGATGATTTGATATTTTGATAACATATGGTACCAGCTAATCGGCGGATAAAATCATAAGCAAACCATCCATAAATCATCTTCATATTCGAAGAAATCAATTTGTCGTCATATCTGAAAAATCAACAAATTATCATCATAAAAAAACCAATTCAAATGCTGCACTTCTCCTATGTAAATGTCGTAGACTGTAAATTGCGTGGTCTCTCTGGTATAGAATAGTGGTCTCGTCATGTGAAGATAATTCACGTGTAATGGATATTAAAAATACGTGACTAGACTTATCAATAGACGTCCAGCAACCACTAAAATCATGAAAGATGTTTGATTTACCAGATAGATGATGAAATTGGTGTATTATTATAGTCGTCGCATTGTTCTCTTTTTCTATAAGCGCAAATGACTTTGAAATGCTTACGTTATTGGGAACATGTAAATGCGCAAAAGCTGCATATAGTTAACTTTGGAGAATTCCTTATATTGGAGGTGCACCATTTGTTTTGGGATCACTATACACATACATCGTACACTTTTATGTTGTAGAGCTGGTCTGTTCAAGAGATGATTCGTTTCAATAGTTGTAACGGGAAGTTCAATAATTGTCAAATCTCACTCTTTGAACTTTTTTAAACTTTCTGCAAATTTGATGAATTATTTCGAGAAGATCTTCTTTAATAAAACAGGCCATCGGATCCCAAGTAAAAATTGGTAAAATATATACTTCTCAACTAACGCCATGAAGAGGTTTGTTTTAATAGCTATGAAATAATCTACAGCCAGGCTGATTAAACGATTATCCTTGTGTTGTTCGTGAAAGATCAAATTATAAGTCTTTAAGGCCATATGGGGTCAAAATCATGGTTTGACTATGCGAGCTTATTCCTATTCCATTTGTTAGACTTCTGCGTATTCTGGAATATTGTACAGGATAGTGTCCCAAGCTTAGTGTTTTTTTTTTATCAGATATACTTTATTGGGTGTTTTATATACTTTGTACAATCTATATATAAAACCCCTTCCTCGATATTCCTAAGCCATTCTCTCCATCCCTTATTCGCTTTCCCCTATCTGCATGTACGTAAGGCACCATTTCTCACCTGCCCTCATTCCCCGTGTTTCAGGGTATGTCTTTGGATTTAAATTACGAAATATCAAAAGACATACAACGCCCAGCTAAGCCACCAGGAACCCTAATTCAATAATGAAATAAGGTCATACATTTGTTTAGTGTTTAGACTATACTACCCTCGGTGAAATTAAGTCGTTCAATCTCTCCTTAATTAACCACCTGACCAAGTGACTCTTCCTGCATGGTGACAGTACGGATTACACCATTTCAATACAGTATTTCTTGTGCAAAAGGAGCACCTTCAAAACAAAGATGCCGCCTTCAAACACACTATTGTAGTAGCTCAAGATGGAAATGTATTCGTTTCTCTAAATTTTCACCGAGTTCAACTTTTATGTCATGTGGACTAATAGGTTGTAGCTAAGATCACCCAGAATGTAAATGATCTAACAATCCAAAATCCTTTATTATAAGAGACCCAGCCGCAGGAGAAGCCTAATCTATTAACCCTAATCATCATCTGCTTTACCATTCTTGGCATCTTTCATCTGAGACGATTTCTTCGACTTTCTATCTTCCTTTCGACCTTATTTTCCACCAGAGAAAAACAAGTCGATATTCAGACACGGCAAAATCAGTATCGAGAAAGCATGCGCCAACATACTCACGGTAATTTTCAACTTGGTATAATTTTACAAAGCGAGGCCAACTTTCTCCTTCCGCTTTTCAAGAGGATAAGAAGTCGAGAAATGAAGGTTCTCTCACCGAAGTGGAATCAGAAAGCGGCACCATGTTCCAATACACCCCCTTCCTTTCATACAAGAGCCATTTCCACTAATAATAAAGGGAGCAACCTCAAGAATGTGCGAATACTCATCAATTTCAGCTATCAGGCAGTTCATTAACTTTCCACAAGCATCGTTGTAGTGTTCATTACGGTCATTACTCATGATTTATTATCACATGATGAGGATTTCTCAGGACGACTACAACATAATGTATTAGACTTATAAAGACTATAAAAGAAAAAAACCGAAGACATCAAACAAAAGGTAAAAAAAAGAGGGCTCCTAAAATACCAACAAAGAAACAATCTAAGGTCATATGTCAACAAAATAGTAAAAAGGTTCCGTGCAACTCAATTACGAAAATGAATGTAGTACTGCTAGTGTATATTAATATCCTAAGAGTTAAAAAGAAAGAGATGCCCTCGAGATAGAGAAGTCCTCGTTAGCAGCTTCCTTTTCTTGAATGAATAAATCTTGCCAATAGAAGACTTATCATCA
Source organism: Kodamaea anthophila (assembly GCA_015708815.1). NCBI lineage: Eukaryota > Fungi > Ascomycota > Pichiomycetes > Serinales > Debaryomycetaceae > Kodamaea > Kodamaea anthophila. The sequence goes on along the minus strand of JACFYR010000018.1, from coordinate 258,510 downwards.
CCTTAATTAAATGTTCAACTACCTCAATAACAGCAACAGTTTCCAGTTGCCTCACAAAAGTTTCAGAATAGCTGAAAAATAATCCGTACAGCAGATTAGTGAGAATCAAAAATTGATTAATAATGAGTCCATACAAACAACAGGACTATGATTAATCTCCCACGCTGTTCTTGGGCTCAATATTTGTGCTAATCCTAATTATAAATTTTTCCAAAAGAATAATACCAGCAGGCCGATAATTGTCATGGAAGAATTTATTCGTGAAAATATTTCCTTTTCATTCTCGAATTGAAGAAACAACAGGTGATTACCGCCAACCTTTTTTTTATAATTGATCACCTTTCCATTTCTGTATTCATTTAACTGTCAATTATTCACACTGTAAAATCCCCATGCAAAGTAATTTCTTCCTTAATTTATATGAACATAAAACTCCATCGAAGAAATGAATTACAATCTCATCGCTATGATTTAAATCATTACATAAAACTGTCTTCTAATAGTACTGTAGTACTATAATCTCCAACATACTCGTAGTTGTACTATTTTCAACGGAATAATCTCAGTACTTGTCAACTTCTCTCAATACTAACTGTGTTGAAGCGTTATTTATTATAGTATCAAAGGATTCTTTTTATACAGCATAATTTCAATAAACTAGTATTCAATCAATCTGAGATAGAATATGAGAATTTGATATCTGAATAACTCCATAAAGTTATCAAAATGTAGAGATGAGTAAAAATCATTTTCAGTGAATACAATTGCAGTCATCAGTTTTCATTTTATTTCATATCTCTAACTATATTTCCTATTACATTTTATTTTATGCCATTACATTGGCTTAACCTTTATTTAAATGTAAAACAATTAGAAAGACGGAAAACTTTTACATATCCATATTAACCTAATCTGATTCACGCTTGCCCACGACCTGTAATATAGATGAATTTGAAAAATTCTTCCAAAACTATACACATTAAAACAATTTCAACAACAAACTCAACAAAGAATTGATCATTCTACCATAAAACAATATATTTTTTCTTATAACCGTTGGGACATTTTCATATCGGCCCAAAAAACTAAATAGAAAAAGCACACTTGAATTATTTTCAAAAAAGTATCTGGGGATTCCAATAGTCGATAGAATTTTCACCATATTACAATCAAATTATGAAGTTACAATTGAAAGATTGATCGCTGTACGAAGCTAAATTCTACATAAAAGAAAAGATAAACAACAATGTGTTCGCATATTTTTTTATAGACACACATATATTATCTATGAAGGAAACCTATACTTATTACATCATTACGTACGGGAAAACCTCCTAATAATTTGGATATCCCTCGAATATCTCAGTTTAGCTATATCTGCTTTTTCCAACCGTTTGACGGCTGTGCACCGGAGTTGTATCGGTCTCACTCTGTTCCTCCGAGACGGTCGTCCCAGTTGGCCACTTCTATGCCTATTCCTTTCCTCATTCGGGCTAAGGGTTATAGGCTTGTAGTAGAGTAATGAGCCCACCATCGATCCCAATCCTCCATGGATGGGGGTGATGTGCGACTTCTAGTCGATTGTTTGCTTTGTCTCTGATGGAACTCTTAAATAAACTCATTTGCCAAAAATCATAATCATTATTTACAGGATGAAGTTGGTCAATATCATTATTACGAATATATAAATGCTGATACTTGAACTTCGCATAGTTTTTGATTCAAGCAGACATTTATTAGGTCAGGGATAGCATCAATTTATTAGAATATTTTTTTTTGAAATATAAAAAAATTTGAACTACAACATCCATCTATAGTAACAACCTTTATTAGGACTCGAGAGTCTTGACGAAAGAAACTGAACTGAACTGTTAGAGATTTAAATTTAATATTTACAAAATGGTATTATGAATAATTACCAGATAGCACACATTCTGAAATTTGTATAAAATTTGATTTATAGTTGAATAATTTTAATTTATTTCAAATGTATAATACGGTACTCATTAAACGAGAAATAGCCATAGCTGTTCACAGGATAATCATTGTGAGTCGTTCTCGGATTATACGAGTAGAGTAAATATCACGTAGAAAGAGGGCGTAAAGAGTCATAGTCATCAAAATTACCGACTATTCGCATTAATGGATCCAGGACAGTATATAGATGTGTACAGCTTGTCATGAATTTTTATTCAATTATTAGATTTATCTTATGTTAAAGATTATGTTTTTTTGGTGTTGACAATGTACCAACTTGCATTTTATTTTCTATACTCCATTAAAGGAGGTGGAATAGTGAACATAAGGGAAAGGAGAGATGGGAAATCATTGAAGATAAGTGGTATTCAACAAGGATTGCAATTCCGTACTCAACAATAGTAGACACGTGATAGATTTAATGTATTTTTTTAATTATTTCGCATCAATATGAGAATGAATCTGCTGGAATCAATCTTAAAAATGTATAAATGTGTAGGTTGTTTGATGCAATATTTAAACATCAAGACCATGTTTACAAGCTCAAAAGGTGTATAATTAATTTCTACTACATAATACTACGTTGATAGATTGGAAATAATCATCACAAATGGCAAGAAGTAAGTTAAAGATTTTTGAAGGATAGGAATTAAGGTCGAAATTGATCAATTTTGAATTGATTGAAGAGTGTACTATTTAATGGAGAATGAGATATTGTTGAATTTAAGTGCGGGATTTTTTTTAAATGATAAGTAGCGGTGTAATGTCCCAAGCGGAGTAGGAGGGTGGGAAAGATATATCACATACGATATTTTAACATTTTGAAACTGATTAAGAGAAAGAAATTGTATTGTTAACAGACAAGATAAACAGAAGTGTAATAATTACTTCTTCGAGTAATGGTTAAGTTATTTATTATTATGCTCGAGTAAAACAATATAATGTCAATTTTGACTGTGGAATGCGATATTGAAGTCAAAAGAATAATTTTAAATGAACATTAAAGAGATATTTTAACAATTTTCTTGGATATATGTTTGGCATCCTGGCTCGATATACATGAATCGTACAAGGTCAAGTGTGTTGGTGTACAATTTAAGTTAGAGAACGTGGATAATTAGCTGAGTACTTTTTTGAACGTATTTCGATGGAAGTCCGATGTGTAAACAAATATAACAAATTTGTTGATTAATTTATCGAGGAGAAGGTAGCTTGACGCATGCAAATTAAATTCTAAATGTTTTTTTGGAAACAAAGTTCACTGAGTTTGAAAGATCGATTTTTTCTCGTTATGGTGTGAAAATGCCGTGTTATAAATAAATTATTTAAATGAAGTAAATATCATTCGAAGTTTGAAATAAATAATCGGATATAACGTCAATTGTTTTCAGTGTATAGTAAATCTTTCTCCCATCTTTTCTATAAGAAAAAGTCATGTACAAACTGGAATGTGGTAAAATTGAAATATGTATTAAGGAGTTAGATAAGTGTAATGAATCTTGGTAAACATGCGCTTGAATGGAGAATCGCGTTTTCACGATGGGGTTTTTAGTTGTGGTATCCATTACTGCGGGTGTCGGAAGTGTGTAAAAAATTCTGTGATACAGTTTATTCTACTTGGTCAAATATGTAAATATAAGCTTTTTTGGCTCAACTGTTCGGTTAAATTCAAATGTTTTTCGACGATATTGTTGTCGATAGGTACCAAAAAGTCCTTATCCTTTAAACCTTTGTGATTAAATAGGCAAATTTACTAGTTACAGAGTCTATAACGACAGTTATTGCTGTAGTCTGTTAAAAATATAAAGAAAGTAGATGTAAATATTCGTGTTCAAACCTGTTTCTTGTTTCAATAAGTTTGTTTTTGTTGTTTGGAGTTTTTGTTTTTGAAATAGTTTTAGTGATTTTGTCAGATTATTATGGGCAGGAAGATGTATTGAATGGTATTGGGCAATAATTTTGTAGTGTTGACATGCGTTATGGGATGCTTTTAATAATGCCCACTGGGACTGTTTTGGCATGAAATTGTTTCAAACGCCTTTGTTAGGACATCATTTTGGTGGATTGATATCGGAAGGATCTATACTGCTTATCGTTAGCTGAAAGCTCATATTGTGGTTGCGAGGAATCTTTAGATTAATTGTTGTCTATACTTTTCATGCGAACTGCAAAGAGGTCACGGCATGTCACCTTGAATTGTCGCCAAGTTTGCAGTAATAGACTACTCTTTTGTTAAACGGCTATTTTAGCTGGTGACCCTAAAATGTTCTTAAATTACTCTGATCATATGGGCAAGCCTACGTTAAAAAGAGTGATGCGTGTATCGTTTGTTTCATCTGAAATTCAAAAATCACCAGGCATTGCTGGAACAATTTCAGTAATTAATGTTTCCGAATAAATTACTAGGTCATTGCTTCGATGAGAAAGTGACTTACAAAATTTTACAGGAAACGAAAACTAGTTTATGTGAGGATTTGTTGGTTCATTTGCTTCTATTAAATAATCAGGGTGTTGGTAAGAGACTATCTGATAGCACATTTCGTGATTGTTTGAAATTCACCAACCTGTTACGGAATTTTTCTAAGCTTTTGTCATCAAGAACAAACTGTGAGCTTCTATAATCCACCAAAACTTCGATGGAATCACTAGGGTCATAGTCACCAGTGTATAGACCCCGATTGTATTGAAAAATTCCCCGCTTTGAAGCTCGGTGGTGCACATTTGTACTTGAACTTAAAGAATTAGCTGACGAAGAAGTCGTATGCTCTGACAAGGAACCCGATACCAGCTGATTGTTTGAGCCAGGTGAGGAACCGGAACTGTTGCAAAAACTCGGTGAAAGACCTATGGTTTCTTCTTGTTTGATATTTGGAGTTGATTTGTTCAATGGAGTTGGATTATTTGCGGATCTTTCTTGATCTTCCATTGACAGTCTTCCTATTGATCGATCAATGCTTGCTCCTATTATTTTTTGCAACTTTTTGCCAATGGGCTGCTCTATTCTATTGTGTATGTTTTTCAATAGTGGATAGTTTTCCAATTTGAATGGTTTGGAGAAATCTTGGATCATGATCTCTTCAAGATCCATTTTTGGATTTGTGAACAGGATTATATCAGTCACTCCTTCCACGCTGGCTGGTGGTGTTTCGACGTCTCTTGAATTCTCATTCTGTATGTATGTCACACCATTTGTATTGTCCAAAGTACTTGTAGTATGGTTAAAGTAGGAAATTATCACAAACCTAAAATTGAAAAATTTTATCATTCGAATCAACTTCTGTGACTGATTGATAAGAAATTGATGTTGCTCTAACAGTCCTCCAACATCTGCAACTGAAATTTCGTACAACTCGGAATTGAAATCAATTTTCGGCATCAAAACGTGCACAGGATCCACCAATAAAATGGACCTAATGCATGGAAACACATGCATCATCGCTTTTCCCACTGTTTGGTAATATAAGTATAGTGTTTTTTTCACTGGAGACATGGATGAGGATATAGTTAAACATCCGCTGGGAAAGATATTAAACCATGAGACAACTAGGTCGAACAACATCTTAATCAGGAAAAATCTCAAGCTGTTCAGAGGGTCTTTGATTTGATTTTTGCGTTTGAAGTGTTCGTTTAAAGTAGCCATTCTTGGGAAGGTTTTATAAATTAGCTCTCTCAAAAATTGTTCGAGTTCGAGAAATTCACGTAAAACTAATTCGTCGGATGTTTGTGCGAGGGTATTGTTGTCTATCAAAAAATACTTGAACGTCATCAAATCAGTGTATATATCTCTGATGACTTGAAAGGTGTAATCGGGGATAATTGATAAATTTGCCAGGTCGTTGAATATCTGACTAACAGCTATCATGGTGACACCCAAATCTTTGATGTCGTTCGCCTCAGCAAAAACTTTCTGCATTAAAAATGCAGTTCCTGAAAACATCAATAGCAAGGTATTCAAAGAAGCATCCATGTGTAGGAATGTTGTCCAAGCACCATATAGGGAGATTTTCGTCGGAAACTCAATGTTGATTTCAGTCAAGGATTCACGAATATCCCGAATTAATAATCCATAATAGTAATATGACTTCCTTGTCAATATATTCAAATCATGCAAAGTGAAAGAAGACCATAGCAGCTTTATGGTTTCATCCTTTTCTAAATCATCAAGAATATTCTCCTCTTCATATTCTTTTTTGATCTTGAGGTTGGCCTCAGTTGCCGAAAGCATAAAGTTGCACGTTTTGAGAAGAACATTGATCGCCTTATCCATAAAAAATGAAAAATAAACATCAATCAATACACTCTGATTGAAAACAGACTTCCAGAAATTATTCATTTGATCATCACTCCAAACCGGTGAAGTGTTTCTATAACCATCCGTACTGATTTTTTTGAAGTCTCTTCCGTATTTGCTCAAGAACTTATGCAAAAAGTCGTTCTTCAATTGCTGATTTTCTTTTAATCTCGGGATCGTAACTTGCTCAATTCTTGCTCCTGCTAAAGGTTGACCAACTTTTATGGCTGGCGGTGTGGTCGAAAGAATGATATTGTACTTATTATAAGGTTGAGTTTGGGTAGAACTAAATTCTGCATTTTTGTTCAATGCAAGCTGATATGGATTGTCATCGACTGCATTAAGTTTTCTTTCAATAAAATCATCACCAACATTACCCCCGCAGGAACTTTTAAGATGACGTCCAAGAGTAACCCTCGATTGTTCAAATATTTCCTTGCTCATATCTTGAGACAATTCATCAGGATAGATAATATTAGTTCGGTGGTTACCACTATTATCTGATAAATTAGAAGAGTCAGTTTTCTCTTCCTTGATGTGCATGTTGCTGTTTCCTTCAAACATGGGGTCAGAATTATGTTTTGATCTTAGTTGAAATTGAAGTGATGTTTGCTTGTACATGGCAATCCTCAAGTCGTCCCTCGTAGCAAAGAAATCATGTTGCAATACGCTATGGGTTATTGGTTGAACATTGGAAAAGATGTCCTTATCGTTTTGAAATGAATAATTATTATTGTGGATCAGAAAACCATCACTCATATGTGGGAGGTAGTTCATTCCATCATTCTTGGCATCATAGCATACGTTAGGATCTTGCATAACAGGGAATTGTATATGACCAGGGAAGTTTTGATCGTTTTGTTGGGCATCGATGCCTGTCTCGTGAGGTTGAAGTACAATATGACCCGCATATCGGGGATGCCCAGCATGATTCACCTGGTAGCTATTTTGATTCAAGTAATTATACTCAGAGCTTCTCAAAGCTTTCTCGTTTTTCTTGCGGATATAATCAAGTTTATCCTTGGGGAAGTCAAGATAACCACATCTATATTTCTTTTTGAGGCAGTTCTGGCATTGAGGTACTTCTTCGGTACATTTTATTCGTCTCGCTTTGCAATTAGGGCACCCTGTTTGGTTAGTACTATTATCGTTAGCGGTAGGTTTTCGACTTACCATCTCGGGAGTTTTTATGAGTTCGCCTGCTCTTCCTCTCGGGAATCGAGATATCAGATGAGGCAGGTATCATGACTTTGGGATAGATTGATGTGCAGCAAAGTATTGACTCTTGATGTGTGGTTCGTATCTATCCTTATGAGGCTGGCTTGATCTGGTTTTTTTTTGGGTGCTGAATTCTTGTGATAATTTCAAGCACGCTGGGATTTCTTAATCGATAAATTTATATGCAGGTTTAGTAGATAACTCCTCTGCATGCATCACAAACTCCCAGCCGCATATCGATATGCAGTAGTAAGACACAAAGGAGTACATTATCTACATTGAAAAGTCAGAGTTGTTAGAGGTGTATAAGCATAAGATGAGATAGCACAAGAAGAAACCGAAACTTCCAGCTTGTTTTTGTGATTGTGGTGTCTCAAAATAAAAATAGGGGGAAATGGTGTGCAAAAGTGGGGGTTTATATGATAATGTAGCTTGCACATCAGTCCTTACACACCTCCTTATTTATTGAGCTTTGAGAATACAAATAACCTCCCTCAAATACTGAATTCTCCTCTGTAAATTGGTGCAAAATGAATGCCCATTAAACAGTTTTCTCTGGACATGGTCGCAGCGACTCATTTGTTATTTTGGATCTATCAGTCAGCTCTAGAAACTGGTTCAGCTGGTTTAATGTTATATAAGAGGGACTTAAAGTGCCCTGAATTAATTTTCCTATGTGGATACTCATACATATCTCATTGGAATCTTCGAATCATAGTGACTATGGATTGGGGTCAATTCTAAACTACTTTCTCTATTCGAAGGAGCGTTTTAAAGTGTCACTGGTTGATTAGTGTAAAGCATTCGTAACATGAAATATTGATGGGTCATGTTTTTTGTCTGGCAATGGCGCTCTACGCTGATTACCAGAAACAGCAAAAAATCTTTGCACCAACGTTCAACGTGTACACAAGTCACATGTAAAACACCTGAAATTGTATGATTCAATGGACTCCAATATGTTATCAAAGTCCATCAGGTGAAGACAACAGCACAAAACATATGTTCAGTTTTTCTTCTGTACAAAAAAGGTGAGAAACACAACTGGATTTTGACTATTTTCTCACTCTTCAATTATATGACCTACAAAGAGAGGAATTATCGTGGACTAAACATTGTGGAGGTTCACTTGTCAATCATAGTAAAACCCAAAGTGTCAATGATATCAAATTGGGGAGTGTAACAGGCTGATACGCTGAGTCAGGCGCAAAATTTCGGATGTTATTGTTAATGATACTTCGGTTACTGCATGTAAGTTGCACCCTAAGGGGTGGTCGCTCGGCCCACCGTGGCCGCTTGTTTTGCGAGACATTTTGGATAAACCAGAAATTGCCGTCTCAAAAAGACAAGTCAGTAATAAGCTATTTCTCTGACTAAAGTTAAGAACCCTAACAGTAAAGACCTTGGTTGGATGTGAGGGACACAAAAAAAGATTTAATAACATATATGAACAAAATGTGAACAAAATGTTCTGATGTCCGTTGGAATTAAGATTGTATTTTCGTATATCGTAAGGACTTCTCTAAAAAATTAGTAAAAAGATGAAAAATTTCTGTTTAAAGCCAATGACGCATGGTGCCCGGAGCATAAATAAAAACAACTCGGTCTGCTTATTTGAAACCACCAAGAGACATCGAGCCAATAAATCGGGAGTAATTGCATTGTAGAAAAAGCCTGTCATCATTTCTCCTTGATGCCAGGTCGTGGAAGCTCTATCTTTGACAGTAACACGTGATTAAGGTTTCCCTTTTTGGTTTCTCTACACCCATCAGCTGTCCCTTAAATACTGTATGTTGTCTTAAATAAATGTGATCGAAGCAATTCTCCAACTTGAGTGAAAAATCCCTGAGAATTGCAAAGAATACTTGATATAACCCACATTGGAGCACTAAGTTTGCATTTGTATTGACACTTGAAATTGTGCCCTTTCAAGGGCAAAGAATATGTCGAGCGAAAACGAATAAACAGTTACTGTAGGAAGTACGTGGATACCTATCGACAAGAAAGACTGGTTAGAGAATTATTCTTGATTACAGTTCGCAAATTGCCAAAATTGGAGCATTAATACTTCTCAGTTCACCAAATAGAATGACAATTGGACTCTTGATATGGAAGATAAAGGAAACGAGCGATCTCTCCATTCAATCTAGCTAAACTATTCATAATTCATAGTCAGCAAAACTAGAATTCCACTTCACTTGCGTGAGGTGCCTCATTGTCGGACGTCCATGGGGACAGTTCCAAGGTTTCTTCAAGAGACTTAGGTTTTTCACTATTTTTTCCATGCTATTAGAATTCAATGATTTTCCAATCATCACACTTTTGCGGCAAGCCTTCATTGCAAGAATATTTCGAATCCTTTTTACTTTGACAGCTTTGTTGTGAGGGTTATTGGATACAATGTCTAGCAATTCGTAGAAATCATCTACACTGAACAACACGCTTTTGTATACTGGCAAAGTTTTGAGAAACAACAGTTGGTTTGATGCGTTCTCAGCGTTATTCAAGTCGACAATGAAACCATTCCTCCGGAATACTTCTTGATGTTCCAGAACAATATGACGTTCAACAACGTTAAGCTCTAATTCAATAGGTGAAATAAGTGTCTGATAAGCAATTTCGAATTCATTGTTGAGTTTTTCAAAGTTAAATTTCTCGTCACTTGCATGCTGATCGATAATGAATATGTTGGTTTGGTCCTCAGTCTCTTGTTTGACTAAAATGAAGCCGAGATTGAATTGTCCAATCACGTGCATCCTCTCGAAATCGCTCTTTGAAATAATGTACAGAGATAGGTTTGTTTCTTGATTTTCCAGGGCAACATCATCTAGAACCACTTCATTAGTAGTTTTCGATAATTTGTCAATCTCAAGTTTCTTGAATTTCTGACCCGATAATCTTTTTACAGTGTTATGTAACAGCTCATGTGTCACACTCCGTGAGTATTTCAGATCAACTTCGATGTCGCCAATTTTGATCAGAACTAAGTCATTCGAATTTTGCGCAGGAAAGAAATTCTTACCATAAGGATCATCAATATGTTTACCTGATGCAACCTTTTTTTTGGGATCATTGTATTTGAAATCTGAAATATTCCGACTTTCGATAGGATCCAGAATACGATGTTTTTTGCATGCGCGGCCTTTTTCTGTAAGCATCAGCCTGTTATCGGTGTTGTTTGATGTATATCGAGGGCCAGTTTCCGGGTTTTTACTACCCAAAGTAGTCGATTCTTTAATCATATTATTGGTACTGACTTCATCTATCAAGATTGAATCATCTTCTTCATTTGCGGAATCCAATATCGGAGAACGAAGAGATATACTCTCAGTCGTAATATCTGCATGGAAAACTTTGTCATTAGTGACAGAGATATCCACTTCAGTATTGTTTTTAGTTTCATCACTGACGAATAGAGAACTTTCAGAAAGACAGGAAGGTTCTGATGTAGTAATGTCAACTGAAGGCAAGTTTACTTGAGTATCGATCGGCTGAGTGATCAATTGGGAAAAAGGATCTTCTCTAGAAACATTCGATGAGCCATGTCCATCCAAGGCCAATGTTTCTTCTTCCGGTGTTCCCTTACTACGCCCTTGTACCATGTCATCATCCCTGTCTTCGAAATCATCAGTCGAAGAAGTTTTCTCTGAGGAATCGGAGTCCTGAACTGATATTTCTGCATCTGTGCGAGGAGGAAGACTTTTTCTGTGTGATATACTTTCTTTGATACTTTGAGGGGGCTTTTGCTGGGACCTTTGAGTATCAGAAGAGTTTTTCGGATACAAATAATTATCCTGAGATTCGTAATACTCTGTGAGTTTATCCCTTATGGAATCTATCGTTTTCATCTCATCATGAATAAACACCATGGACTTATCAGGCAATAAATTTAAATCAAGGATTTCAGGTTTGATGCATAAGTTGATCACAAAAGCTGGATACTGAACATGGTTGAAGCTTTGGAAAACCTCATTGACTATCTTAGCCAATTTTTTGAATATGACCGGACGTTTGTTTATGTATATGAATTGTCGGTCTCTGACATTTCGACCGAGCCCAAAGGAATAATTCGATATATAGCCTTCGACTTTGATGTCACGATTAACCTCGAGTTCTAGTGGCAAAAGTCCTCTTGCACCCAGGGTACCATATATGGTAATCATATTATCCAAAAGTGAGTTTTTGAGGCCCCCTTTTGTACTGTAAATAATCAGTTTTTTACCATTTTTGGTATTGGTGATATTAAACTTGATTTCTGGATACATTATCAAGTATTGAGTGAGTAAACTAATGGTTTTGTTGAATTCACTTTTCAAGTTTCTTTGAAAGTTCTTCAATCTAACAGGAAACCCTTTGAAAAGACCTGAAATTATGAGTTTTGTGCCCTTAGTAGATAGCTCAGTTGGTGGCTTCTTCGTTTCACTCTGGAGGATTCCTAATGAAGAGAATTTAAGTTCATGGACTAAGGGGAATTGTGAGCTAGTCACAATGGTGAGATCAGCAAGACAGCACATTGAGTTCAATGCCTCACCTCGAAAACCCAAGGTTGTAATTCGACCCAAGTCGCCGAGTGTTTCTAGTTTTGATGTGTGGTTCCTCAAGCAAACAGATTCAAAGTCCTGAGGTTTTATCCCATTGCCATTGTCTAAAACTGTCACTTGATCTAATCCATAGTTTCCAAAGTTGACTTCAATTTTTGTGCTTTGGGCATCGATGGAGTTCTCAATTGCCTCCTTGACTATTGATTTCAAATCAATGATCACCTGTCCTGAGGTAAGCTTGGAAATGTCGGTTGCATTGATGTTGTTAATGGACATATACGTGACGCGTAACCAAAATTACAAAATTACAAAATTACGCGGTTCTTTGAAAAATGTCTCTTCCTTTAACATCCCGGAATCTATTCAATACTTTTAAAGAATTCACTGAAGTATGGGTCAACCAGATCCTTTACTACCGTGGAATCTATGGAGCGGAGACTTTTGACAAGTTCCTATCATTTGGCCAGAGCGTTTTTATCAACAGAAATCCTAATTTGAAGGAGTATATCAGTGAGCTTATTGATAATCTTATAGGTGTTCTAACTGGACATGAAATCAATAAGCGAAACGATGGTAGGGATACTTCTTATTTTGGTTCAAGAGTCAATGCATTATCTGTGATTGTTTATGATGAAAGAGACGACAAGGTTGTTGCACGTTATATCTTACATTTTCGTGACATGATGCTCACAATCGGTGAAACGATTGGAAAGATAAACGGAGGAGAAGACAATTCGTCAATCATAAACTTACCAGGGGTATCATGGGAAGTTATTCAAGCACAATTTAGTGCGGTTCTTTTTCTGCATTGTAAAGAACTTAAACGTACATGCATCGATATGGAGACCAGTTGTCTGGAGAACAACTTATCATTCAAGATGGTTGTAGAGGTGGATGACTCAATAAAGCTAGAAAATACCACATGGGTTCTTCATCAACAAAATAAGACGGATTTCGAAAAACCAGCCATGAAATCCATCGGGGATGTCAATCTTACATTATTAAACTTCGATACTTACAATGAATACTATTGATGAATTGTATGACTAATTAACCTCATTATTTAATCCAAAAAGCGTTTTGAGATTTTCATACATGAAGTAGGAAATAGACACTGCAGGAGCAACTTTGGCTAAATTTGGTACCAAACCTTTGAAAAGACCCGGGAAACCCTCTCTTTGAATCGTCTGTCTGAGGACATCATTGAAGCCTGTGTAAGTGTATGGATGCGCGTAAGTTCCCTGTGCTTGGAGTCTTGTTCTTAATAAGTTAATGGGGTAAACTACCGTAGCACCAAATGAACCAGACATGGCACCCAAAGTCAATACCACATAGTTAGACAACTTTATATTCTCTTCCAGTTGTCCTGTTTTTTTGCTTTCTCTTTTAATCAACCAAGACTTGATGGTGGAAAACGTTCCCAAGTCCAATGCAGCATATGGAAAAATTCCACTCGTCCCAACCAACAATCCACGGTAAAATATGCGAAGACCGCCCTCCTTATACATGTCTTGGGCGATCTTTATGAGAAGAGCATTGCCCTTTAATGAAGAGTCGATATTCGAGCACTGCAACCTAAACTTCAAAGTGTCAATAGGGTAAACGCACATCTGTGATACCACACCACCAATACCACCAGCAAGATATGTTGAAGGTTTCGACAACTTTGTGGTATCCTCAATACCCTCCAAACGAGACAAGAATCTCTTTGTTGCTTCAAAAGAACCAAATTTTATCGCAGATTCTGGGAATACTTTGAAAACATTCATACCATTTCCAACGTAGAATGCCCTGATCCCACCTTGTTTCCATAGTGTTCTCGCAGCTTGTATTATAGGGGACCTAATAGTTTTCGGATGCTCTGGGTGTGTAGCAGATGCTGCAACTTCTTGTGCAAGCTTCTTTCTTGCTTCTTCGATGACATGCTTGGAAGCACCGTTTTTGATTTGATCAGCTATTTGCTTTTTCGAGTGAAGGACTGTTGAGCTGAGGTCCGTCCTTGCAATGAGGAAAACCTTGATTCTGTCGAATGGTGCAGTACATGTTCTCGAAACTACGCCTGCCACTCCTCCAGCCAAGAAAAAACCAATACCGTTGAGAAACTGGTTGATCAAGGTGACATCACCATCTGACGACACATCCAATTCTTCCACCATAAAACTAAAGGCAGTCTTAATTCTTGAACCGTTCTCCCTTGGCATCAAAATAAGAAAGTCCCTAAACTCATCATATGTTATATATCCATCATTCTTGGAGTCTATCTGTTGGAATAATAAATCGACATCATAGTCATTGGCCTTCAAATTCAACGACTTTTTGAGATAATGAACAAAGTCTTGTTTATTCAACTTGCCGTCATTGTCTTGGTCTATTTTATGAAAGCCTTTCAATATTTGGTCGTCTGTTTGCGCGAGGTATTTTTTAAAGTCATTGAAGTCGATGATCTTATCCTGGTTTGAGTCGAATGCATTGAATATTTTATCCACCATTTGTGTATTCTCACGTATTGGATGGTTCAAAGTTTTCAACGCTTGTTTGAAGTCACGAAGTGTTATCTCACCTGTCTTGTGTATATCCAACTTTTTGAAAATGTGTTCATAGTCGTTTGGTTTGGCAGGTATTACCACTTCTTCTGCTTCATGCAATGAGCTGTCACTCTCATTGTTGATATACGACTCGTCTTTCCAACTCTGATAAGCGGTAAGTGAAGTGAGGGTAGTTTTTGTCATGACCTAGGCCAATTATATTTTCATCTATACTGTTTCTATAAAAAACGAAAAAACCTAATTCGTGACAACCCCGCCATAAAATCATGCCGAAATTTAACGGTAAGCAACCGAATAAAACAAAAAATATGATAGATGTTTATTGCAACATAAACAGGCGAGATGTTGCAACCTTGGATCGTCTCGAAGCTAAACTGGGTTGTTGCTGACATATAGAAGTGTTTTTATATGTTGAATTTTTAATGTTGTGAGGTTGAAATAGCAATAATACGCCGAAGTGATCGTAATTGGTCCCTTGGCCCAGTTGGTTAAGGCGTGGTGCTAATAACGCCAAGATCAGCAGTTCGATCCTGCTAGGGACCATTCTTTTTTTGCTTTTTTAACGCAAGTCCAGACTACTAATTTTTCATCTTAGTTAGTCCTCAGAACCACTTGTCATTTGGATCTTCAATACTGTTTCTTTAGTGCTACCAAATACCCTGAATCGGTCGTGGTGAGCACAACTTTTTTTTTTTCAGTGATTTGTACGAAACTTTAGTTCTGCTTTAGAAAATGTCGGTTCAGATCTTGGGCGATCAAGCCACGGAAGAAAGAGCTGAAAATGCTCGTATGTCGGCTTTTGTTGGTGCGATAGCTGTGGGCGACTTGGTTAAATCCACCTTGGGTCCAAAGGGCATGGACAAATTGTTACAAAGCTCTACAGATGTGGACAGAGCTATGATCACTAACGATGGTGCCACTATTTTGAAGGCAATTCCTTTCGACAACCCTGCTGCAAAAGTCCTTGTCAACATATCTAAAGTCCAAGATGACGAAGTTGGAGATGGAACCACTTCAGTCACCGTATTCAGTGCCGAATTATTGAGAGAAGCCGAGAAATTGATTGAGAAAAAGATTCACCCACAGACGATTATTGAGGGCTATAGAATTGCTTGCAATGTTGCGGTTGACGCCTTGACCAAAACAAGTGTTGACAACTCTAAGAATACTGAACACTTCAGGGAAGACTTGATCAACATTGCGAAGACAACACTTTCATCCAAAATCTTGTCTCAGGACAAAGATCTCTTCTCCAACTTGGCGGTAGATGCCATCTTAAGATTGAAGGGATCAACTAACTTGAACAACATTCAAATAATCAAAAAGTCCGGTGGGAAATTAGCTGACTCGTACTTGGATGAGGGCTTCATCTTGGAGAAAAAGTTTGGTATTGACCAGCCCAAAAAGGTTAAGAATGCCAAAATCTTAATTGCAAACACCTCTATGGATACGGACAAAGTCAAGATCTTCGGTGCCAAATTCAAGGTTGACTCCACCGCTAAGTTGGCCGATTTGGAGAAGGCCGAGAAGGTTAAAATGAAGAACAAGATTGAAAAAATCAAACAATTCAACATAAATGTTTTCATCAACAGGCAGTTGATTTACGACTACCCTGAGCAATTATTTTCCGATGCCAAGATAAACTCCATCGAGCATGCAGACTTTGACGGAATTGAAAGATTGGCTTTGGTTACTGGAGGTGAAGTTGTTTCTACATTTGACCAACCTGAGAAAGTTAAATTAGGTCATTGCGATTTGATCGAGGAAATATTAATCGGGGAAGATACTTTCATCAAGTTTTCTGGTGTTGCTGAAGGAAAGGCTTGTACTATCGTCTTAAGAGGTGCTACTGAACAGGGCTTGGATGAGGCAGAGAGATCTTTACACGATGCATTATCCGTCTTGTCGCAAACCACCAGAGAAACAAAGACATGCTTGGGCGGAGGATGCGCCGAAATGATCATGTCTAAGGCCGTGGACCAAATTGCTGCCAACGAAACCGGTAAGAAAGCTTTGGCTATAGAGGCTTTTGCTAGGGCATTAAGGCAATTGCCAACTATTCTCGCAGACAATGCGGGTTTCGATTCTTCTGATTTGGTTACCAAGTTAAGATCTGCAATCTATAATGGCATCACCACCTCGGGGTTGGATTTGACTAGAGGCGTGGTTGCAGACATGAGGGAACTTGGTATTGTTGAATCTTATAAATTAAAGAGAGCTGTCGTTACATCTGCTGCGGAAGCAGCGGAAGTTTTATTGAGAGTTGATAACATTATTCGTGCAAAGCCTCGCACAGCTGATAGAAACCATTAAGTAATGAAGATTTAAAAGCAATACAGAAAGTTGTTGTTATCGATAGCATTATTCGTAGTCTTGATAGGTGGGGGTCTTCTATTGAATATACACGTAATAGTTCACCAGAAAAGATGTGAGCACTTTAATAGCTTCTAGTACCATAGTGTGATGCAGTCTCGTTGGGTGCGAGAAATGCCAAGGAATACAGGTATTCGTTACGAGGAGAATTTGATTCTTCAGCAAGAAGCATTATTCAGCAAGAGGCATCGGTAGGCTTTGCCTAATAAATAATGATCATTTGAAGCAGTGAAAATTGTTCTCTGGCATCGCATTTTCATCCAGAACATGATTCGAATGCATTTTCTAACAACGCTGTATCCCGCATCAATGTCAATGCAGATAATTGGTGAACAGAACTATAAATATTGTAGCATTGGTGACATGATGCCTATCGTGCTGAAAATTACACCTTCGGAAGGCACTTTTGAAACAATTTGTTTATAACATAAAATCAATAGCGACAAGGAAATCTTGTTACTATGTGACAATAAATACTTTTCGAAAAAAAATAGACAAAATTTGAATTAATTGGGGCCAAAACTGTGAGTTATCTAGTGATACCATACACAAGTGCTACACTTGAGGTGTATTCCTTTCAAGAAATCTTACTGAACCTACATGTATGATAATTAGTTGCCAAATTATTTAGAGAGTATCTTGTGATATGACTCCCCTTTACAAATTGCACCCTCCCAGGACTTTAACATACTGATAAACTTCCATGTCACGTGCCGTACCATCCCCTCGCTTAGTCATCATGTTATCTCATCATTTTATGCACTATCAATATTGGATTGTAAGCTTATGCAATTCGCGTAAGCTTGTGGCTCTTCTCGGATGCTGCTGTGATCATAAGCGATTCTATTTTTCTCGAATAAATCATCATGTCGGAGAAAGAACGACTGTCGGCTTAAGTAATCGTCTTCGCCTATGCAGCAATAATACTATAAGCTGCCAAACTCCGAGTTGATATCATACAGTAAAGTCTAACAGCTACAAGCAGAATTTAGTGAATTTTATTAGTATGAGTTTGGGTCGTTGCTGTTGACAATAAGTGCAATTGGCTGATAGCTTTATAGTGATAGAGTACACCATCTCTCTCGTCTAAGTGTCTGTTTTCACATTGGCCATATTGTATTCTCACTAAGTAATCCTGGGAAACAAACCCTAATTACCCTAAAATAAAGAGGTTAGCGCTATACATTAGAAAGGCACCTTCCAGACCCATTTGGAAGCCCATCAACAACTGTTTTTACCGCACCCCAGTATTGCGGTAATACTGAATACCCGGGGTAATCAGAACCTCAATACGTCTACAGAAGTGGATCGACATCCCGGAAGCTATAGTGGTTGATGATAAAGCTCTATCTTAAGCCACTAATGTTTGATTAATGAATTTTTTTAGCCAAGCATGAAACATGTTACTGCTGACATATTTGACAGTCACCTTTTTTCAAACCACATGAGAGACGACACCTTTTTTTGGGGTCAAAGAAATTTGCCTACACCTAGAGTTTCTGCAAATATTGAAAATATTACAGTATGGTTGAAGTAGCTCTCTACCAATCAATAGCACATGCCGCTATATTGGCAAGTTCCGTGACTTCTTGTATTATCTTCTTGCTATTGTTATGGTTTGGAGTGGATTGGGCAGAACCCAAACACCTGCCTTGATTTTTTGGGGGTTAAATGCCTTTGTCAGTTTGCAATCGAGAAGTAAGCTCTTGCTGCTTCAAGTCTTCCTGGGTTGGATATTTACTATGCGTGTAATAAAACTCTGTGAAGAGAATCACGGAATATTTGCTCTTGGTTAAGATCAGCCCGACACATGGTTGTATTATAGAGATTGTTGACGATGAAAAATTTGGGGTGGATGTCAAGTATAGCACGCTTTTAC
Organism: Kodamaea anthophila; assembly: GCA_015708815.1. Classification (NCBI taxonomy): domain Eukaryota; kingdom Fungi; phylum Ascomycota; class Pichiomycetes; order Serinales; family Debaryomycetaceae; genus Kodamaea; species Kodamaea anthophila. Next base: position 239,685 of record JACFYR010000018.1, on the reverse strand, counting down.
GGCTGACAAAGCAGAGTGATGCTTCTCTCGATGTAGATGACGGAGAAAAAACGTCAACCACGTCAAATATTGTGTTCCTGCATGTGGACTTTTTTGCAGCCGAAGGTGCATTAACCTGCATGGTAAAGTTGGGTCAGGAAAGACTGCTTTACTCACATCGGTTCTCAGTGACTTACCGATTGAGTATGAGAATATCACCAAAAAGGCAGCTGCCCTATCAGTATGCGTGCTAGGAATCACTATCCTCAAATTCCTTTGTTGTTTAATGCTTCTGTTCACGAATATTTTGTTCGGCCATGAGTTCTACAAGAAAACAGTCAATTGCTGCCATATGATCCCTGATTTCGAGAGTTCGCCTAACAGCCACAGAACGTCAATCGGTGAAAGAGGTGTTTCGTACAAAAGGCACCTTCTCTCTCGCGAGAGCTGTATACTCGCGTGCAGACATAATTATCTTGGATGTCGCTTTATCAGCTGTTGATGCTCATGTAAGGAGAGAATTCACCAAAGAAGCTCTCTCACCAAATGGATTGTTTTGTGACAAAGCTAGAATTCTCACGACGAACTCAGTGTCGATCCTTCTTCTAGCAGACCAAATGTATTTAGTGGAGAATAACTTTCCCAGTATGAAGAGAACAGGAAATTAGGGGCGATGATTGATGAATTTGGAGTCATACTCTTGACATCACTTCTTTAAGTGATACACCCAATCAAGCTACTACATTGAGAGCATCTGAGGCATCCTTTGACTACGAACATGAATTCAGTAATGAGGAGGATGGGGCTGAAACGTCAAAGAAGAGAGAGTGAGTCCAAAACCAGCATAAATCTAGTGCTACGGAATTCCAGCTTCTTTGGGAATACTGTGAAGCTTGCAGCTTCGAGTACATTATTGTCTTCATCAGATGTGCCCCTCTCGTGAAAGGTGCTCACAGCCATTTAATGACTGAACTTGCAAGATGGACTAAGCGGAGCACTTCCAAAAATTCCCCAATAACAGTCTTTTCTCTAAGCTGATTTGTCTTGCACGGAATTTTTAATTCTCCGTTGGATTTACATTGGCCTACATGTTTGGAAGTTGCGCATACCATAACGCACTGACAACCACTTTGGTATCGGTGCCCATGACTTTTTTGAAACAACACTAATCGGAACATTCCCAACGCCTTCACAGGGGACCTAACGTCTATCGATATAAATTTACCTTGGACGAAGTCGTTCGTGAGGGAATCTTTCAGTGCTGTAGTCACTGGGGCTTTTATTTGCTCTGCCATCATCAATATTTGTACTTGCTGCCATCGGTTTATATACATTTTGCAGAGACTCAGTCTTCCTGCTCATAGACAGCTTGATAAATTGTAGACCTGTTCAGGGTCTTTTACTGTCACATTTGTCAGAGACGATGGGAGGTAAAGACTCAATGCATCAACAGATCGGGGCGGATTTCTCATAAAGTAAACACCTCGATACTACGGGAAAAGGTCATGCAAAGGGCTGGTGGAAATTGGTCTTCATCTCGATGTACAATATTCACAGAAAGTACAGCTCTTTTGGTAAGTGTAGTTGCCATTTTTTCTGTGTTGGCTTCGATCCTTCCAGTGCATCAATAATAGGAGTTCTCTTGAATTTTGGCCTAGGTGCGAAAAAGACACTTGATGGTCTTCTGTCTTATATTTCACAGTTAGAAGCACAAGCAGCTTCGGTGGAGAGGGTTACTGAATTTCACAAGTGCAATACGAAACATTAGAGGGTTGGAACATGTCATTTAATTGGATGATACTTCTAAATTTCACCATGAGGTTGGAGAGCCACTGACTATTCAAAATTGGAAACCAGCTGAAGACTGGCCTAACAGAAGCTGTATCCCCTTCAAGAATTACTCTGCCAAAAAGGGACAACTTGGATCCAGTTTTGAAGAATATAAGCTTTTCGATATAGGAAAGATCGAGTTATACGTGCTGAAAAGTTGCCCTTGGCAATGGCACTTTTTAAGATGTTTCAAAGCTCAGAAGGAAGCATAACAATCGATGATGTTGCACCAACTCTATTGGTCTTTATGAAGCAAATTCCTCAGGAAACCTTTCTATTTAGGTGAGAGAAAACTTGAGTCCTTTTGGTGAATTTGTAATTTATGGAAGATTATGGAACTCGCCCAGTTGAAGTCTCTTGTGGAACAGGTGATATTTACAAAGGATATTCAAATGGCTCTAAAAATTTGGAAAAACTGGGGTATGCTTAACTTTCGGTACTGGAGGGACAGAGCAAAATTTACTCGCCCGTGCATTGCTCAAGAAGGGAAGCAAAATTGAATGAGGCACTGCCTCTGGATGTGCAAACGGACAAAATCATTCAGTCGATAAAGAAAGGAATTTGCAACTTGCAGACGAAACGATAATCACTATTGCACATCCATTGAGTCGATTAAAGATAGCGACTATTGGTGTTTCAGCTCAAGGAATTTGATCCGGAGATTCTTAAACGACACTGGAAGTTTATTTTGCAGTCCATGAAAGCCACAAGTAGTGGAATGATGACGTCATCAAACGCTACCAGCTGTACTTTCGAGCCATTGGCCATCTAAGATTCAATGTAAGGTATTGAGAGCCATACGACTCCATGGAAGATGGGTTATATCTTAAGAAACCCACGAGATTGCACACATGCCTACGCCACCTTTGAATTTGCCCAATAAATCACCAATTTGCCCAAATTCAAGTGTAACAAAAATGTGAGTATTTCGCGCTAAAACGTGTCGCTGCCATGTAGGTTAATTTCGATCAATTCCCCATGTGAAGAAGCTATCCTATATCAGTACGCTCGCATGGGTATTCAGGACAAAACAATGATAATGGACAAAAAAAGCTTTGTCCGGAGTCTCCTAGGTCATATGAAAATATAACCAATGGCTCGGGTGATTGTGGAGGGTACGGACTCGTGTCTAACTTTTACAGGATTGTCTTAAGGCACACATTTTATTTCAGGTAACTGCATATGGGGACTTGCTTTAAGGGTGCCCCTTTTGCATGAAGACAAGTGAGTATAGCTTAATCGAATGTTTTACGTTTTTCCAAGCTGAGCGATCAAAAAGCAATGCTTTGAAACAATAGTTTCATATTGAGTATCCCTGTGGCAGCCAACGTGTTACTCCTTTATTCCGTGTTGGACGTTATAAAGGAGACGTTGAAAGGGGAGCGGTCCAAAATTGACGAGATCCACAGGAGGCGTTGAATTGAGGAACAATAACATGAATAAGGTTCCATCTTCCCGCAAAGCAGATGGAGGTAACAGGAGATTGTGGATGAAAACAAGTTTCTTTTTTTAACCACCCGTTTGTTTTCTGCATGGTTTGTACCATATTTTTTATGCACTTCAATTTCATTTTAAGGTAGGTTGCGAATTCGTCAGTGACCGACAATACGGTTAGGAAGGGGGCCTTACGTGACACGGGTTGAGGCTGTGGGGCCTAATTGTGGTCCAAAAATAGGTATATAAGGTACCCGCTCCTCAATTGACCCAATAAGATGGTTTTTGGATTTGGAAAGGACGACAACGACAAGAAGAGAGACAACGATTCCTACGGGAACTCTGACTCTTATGGGAGAGATAATGACTCTTATGGATCTAAGAATGATTACGGATCCAACAATGATTCTTATGGATCCAACAATGACTCTTATGGATCTAAGAAGGACTCCTACGGGTCGAACAACGACTCGTACGGCTCCAACAATGATTCTTATGGATCTAAGAAGGACTCCTACGGCTCCAACAACGACTCTTATGGCTCCAACAATGACTCGTACGGATCCAATGACTCTTACGGATCCAAGAAGGATTCTTATGGATCCAACGATGACTCGTATGGATCGAAGAAGGACTCTTATGGATCCAACGACGATTCTTATGGATCTAAGAAGGATTCTTATGGATCCAACAACGATTCCTACGGATCCAACAACGACTCTTATGGATCTAAGAAGGATTCTTACGGGTCTAACAACGATTCCTACGGATCCAACAACGACTCATACGGGTCTAACAACGACTCTTACGGCAAGAAGGACTCGTACGGGTCCAACAACGATTCTTATGGATCCAACAACGACTCTTACGGCAAGAAGGACTCTTACGGCTCCAACAACGATTCCTATGGATCTGGAAGAGGCAATGACTCTTATGGTTCCAACAATGATTCCTACGGATCTGGCAGAGGTGACTCCTACGGCTCGAACAACGATTCCTACGGATCTGGCAGAGGCGACTCCTACGGCTCGAACAATGACTCGTACGGTTCACGCAGAAATGACGATTATTAACATTATGAAATTTAGTGAATGAAATGAATATGGATGCGGTAGATGTAGAACGGGATAAACAAAAATAAACGCAGGGTCTTCGATGCATTTGAAAAATATTTTTGTGGAGAAGCAAAAAAGCCGTGCACGTGAGCTACTGGTCCGTATTAGAATTACTATCTCACCTGAGCGAGTTAACCGCTTGTAGTTCATCAACGCTCACCTGAAGAGGTGAGCTACCGCTTTATTATAGTATTTATCACCACTCACCCGAGCGAACCAATTGTGGTGAACATCATCACTCACCTGAGCGAAGCGAAGGTGAGTACTTACCAATTGTAGTGGTTTCGCTTTAAAGGTTATTTGTATAACACTCACCGGAGTGAAGCGAAGGTGAGTGCCCAGGTGAGTGTCCAGGTGAGTGCCCAGGTGAGTGCCCAGGTGAGTGCCCAGGTGAGTGCCCAGGTACGTATTATGATCATCAACACACGCTCGGTGAGCCAACCGCTTGTGGTGATCAACACATCTCACGTGACCACAGCTTGCACGGGTTATCACCAAGGTCGGTCAATGGTATCCGCTTATTTGTAGTGGCTATCACTCACCTGAGCGAAGCGAAGGTGAGTTCTTAGGTGAGTGCAAACCCCTTGAAGTACTTTACAAAATGCTCAGGTGAGGCTAATCCCTTGTAATACTTTAACACCCACTTTCGCTTCGCTCAGGCGAGTGCTAGGGTTCGTATTGTAGTGATATCACTCACCTTCGCTACGCTCAGGTGAGTGCTCAGGTGAGTGCTAACCCCTTGTAATCATTTGTTTAACACCCACCTTCGCTTCGCTCAGGTTAGTGCTAGGGTTCGTATTGTAGTGAGATCACTCACCTTCGCTACGCTCAGGTGAGTGCTCAGGTGAGTGCTCAGGTGAGTGCTCAGGTGAGTGCTCAGGTGGGTGCTGAGATGCGTTACTGCTGCAACGGGGCATACAAAACCTGCGTTATATACTTCCTCTTATACCTCACTATCGACGCGACGGCCAACGTATTATGCTTAATACTCGTAGTTGCCAAATGATTCAACACCACGTGATTTGGGATCGGAAGGGCCCCCAGATTATTATCCTTATCATTCAGATTAAAGTTGTTCAAGATGACATTTTCCAAATGGGGCGGGAGCTGCGGCGGATGCAACCATGCCTGTGGCTGTACATTCGGCGTCTTGGCCTGCTTATCGATGGCCTCGTAGTACTGCTCCATCACCTTCGGGTCGGTGAATATAGGGGGAATGTCATTTATGTACTGGTAGTTGCGGTTCCCCGAGTCTCCCGCGTCGACATCGTCGTGGTACCGCGAGTACCCGTTTCCCATGTCGTCGTCGTCATTTATCAAGCCCCACATCAGGTCGCTTCTGCCCTGGCGCCCCAAATTGGACTTACTCCTCACAAAGCTCTTATTTGGTTCCTGGGCTTCCTGCGTTTCCTGTTGCTGTAACCTGGCAGCCTCGGGATGGGCCTGTAATACGTGCTCCTGTGTGACCTCTACGTAGTTGACAAAGTTGCCCATCTGGTCCGTGGCCGTGGGGAGAAAGTCGGAGAACCTCAACTCGTTGTCCACCACGAACCGGAACCGATGTGTTCCTATGGGGAGCCCAAGTGTGATGAGAAACGAGTCGTCTTGTTGCTTTGTGAGTCCAATCATCTTGCGCCAGCCTGTGAAGGAACCAGTCACATACACTTTGGTTCCGCCCTGGACCCATTTGATGTCGACAGGGACATTGAGAATGACCGGTTCCGGAGGCGGCGGCGCGGGCTGGCTCTTGCCGTCGATGTTCATTTTGTCCATGTCGTCCGTGAGGATTAGTGTGCTCTTCCTTCTGCCCGGCTTGCCGTCCTCAACGGACGATACATCCACCATGGAGATGTCTTTGTTGTCCATGAGAAAAACGTGATACGTGGAAAATCAAATCCGGATGATGAGGGAAAACAGAGACAGCAGAAAGCAGGCGAGAGAGGCACGCGAGAGGCACGCGAGAGAGGCAGGCGAGTGAGACAAGCGAAATGCACATCGAAGAAGGATGGCAACAGAATGTAGTATGTAGGAGTTCATGAGATGGATATGTATGTGTTTATGTATGGATGTTTATGTATGGATGTTTATGTATGTCTATATCTATGATGTCTATGAAAATGCTATGATGCCTAGCCTATGCCTATGTCAATGAAAATGCTATGATGTCTATGTCTATGATGTAGAATTCCAGAAGACCCTCACTAGCCTCTACTATCACAGAGCTACTTCGACGACAATAATTCTCAGTTCACTGTTTAGACTAACAGAACAGATGATCTTATCTACGTGGGTATGACTCTGTTGATCCTGTGTCGTGTTAGGTGTAGCTGGCATATATTAGCCTATGATTTGTAGGTGGCTGTGCATACATTTATGAGGTTGTTTAGGTTCTGTGTTTCTCTTTTGGTGACGTATTGTTTGTGTTGGCCTTATTTACTGCATCTACAATAATATCTAGCTGTGGTCTTATTTATCATTCAGATCTCTCATTTTCATGACTAATGTTGCGTCTATCATTATTAGATATCTAGGTAGGATATGCACTCAGACTATTCATGTCGATCAGCTAGAATCAGACTGTCTAGGCTGTTCAATGTCAATTCAGAATGCCGACTGTCTAGACTACACTTGACTGTCAGTCAAGTCTAGACAATCGTCAGACATAGACTATCTAGAATCAGACTGAATAGACATCTAGAATCAGACTATATAGATAGGCTGACTGTCTTGACTATCAGAATTGTAGACTATACTGAGATTTGTGTATCTGTTCTGTTCATTCTCATCTGTTCACTCTGTATCTTCTGTATCTTATCTATTCTCATATTCGTTCTCTTTCTGTTCATTCTTTCTGTTCTTCCTCTTCCTTGCTCTCTTTTGGGCCCATGTTGGTGGAGATGGCGTGGTAGACCAAGATCAAGCAGACGCTGGCAAAGCCGCACGATAAGGCTATGGTGTTCAACTGGTCGTCAGTAATCATTACTATTTTTTTTCATGTGGCGCACATTGTGTAGGTACTCCACAAGGCCTATGGCCGGGAAGGCCGATAAGGTTGCACGCATCATTCCCGGCCCCTCCAACAGCCTCATTCGAAAGATCAAGGAAAGCGATGCCAGCTACACTCCTCCTCCCAAGCCAGAATGGGCCAAACGGCACGATTCGCTCTCTAAACGCTATGGAAAGTGGAACCCTACCCGCAAGCTATCGTTGCAGCAGATGAGCGATATCCGCTCCCTTAGTGAGCAGATGCCAAATCTCCGCACCGTGGACTTTGCGGCCCACTACAACATCTCGCCCGAAGCCATACGGCGCATCTTGAAGTCCAAATGGGTGCCGTCCGAAAAGGACGAGGAGCGCATGCTCCGGCGCAGGATCGAGCGCAAGGAAGAAAAGAAGAGGGCTAAGGAAAACGTCAAAAAGAAGTATGCAAAGGCAGTGCAGTTGAGCCTGATCGTGAAGGAAAAGAATGAGAAGAAAGAGACAAAAGAGACAAAAATTAGCTATGACAGCTCGCGGGATTATAGCTGGCGGAAAAAGAAGAAGCTGTGGACGCCACGACCGTATACGCAGACGGTGGGGAATTTAATAGATTGACGCACACGAACCTGAGCGAAGCGAAGGTGAGTGGGGGTGAGCTAGGACGGTGAGAGCTAATCTAAACAAGATCAGTGAACTAGGACGGTAAGAGCACCTAAGCAAGATGAGTGAACTAGGACGGTAAGAGCTAATCTAGAAGGTGAGTGAACTAGTGACGGTAAGGACCGAGTTAACAAAGCGAGATGAGTGAACTAGTGACGGTAAGAGCTAATCTAAGCTGAGTGAACTAGTGAAGTACCGAGCTACCTAAACAAGGTGAGTGAACTAGTGACGGTAGTACCGAGCTACCTAAGCAAGGTGTGAATTAGTGCGGTGGCAAAGATGAGATGGTTTGTTACCATGTGATCGAATTAAAGCAGAACTAAGGGATAGAGAAGTGCAGAAAAGGAGCAAACGAAAGGATAATAGACTAATGACCAGGATATAGGAGCAGAACCTCAGGGATAGACCAGGACGATAATAGACCAGATAATAATAGACTAGGGGAGATGGGCTGGAATGGATGGCATATGGATGACATGATAGACGGATAGAGTGCAATGATGGGGAAGGATATGATGATTGAAAAAAAGAGTTTTATTGAACGGCTGGATATGATATAACTATCAAATATGATACAATTATCAATCATGACAGAGTGATCTCATGCATAAAATACCATAGAATGGGATCACGAGTCTATACATCACTGTGTTACAACTAACGGCCTGCCAGAATTGCATTTACACTTGTATATAGAATATAGAACACAACATACCTGAGTCTATGTATCTAGCTGACGGCTCGCAAGATCCATATTATTGAATCAGTAGGAATGTAAGTTGTCTGGCCACAGCAACAGAGGAGAAATGTGTTGTGCTAATACATTCGCTCAATTATAGCGTGACCTATATTGGGTGATCGACGTTTGACATTCAATTACTGTACTCAACTGAGGTACTGGAAGAATAAAGTATGGCAAAATCACAATTTGCACTCGTGTAGCTTCACTGTCGATTGTCTTCTATATTTGTGTGCATTCACTCACAGATGAAATGTACGTATTGGTCAATATTCTAAATAAATTGATAACTAACGATCCATATATTTCACCACTTGTAATTTTGAAATACTAGTTCATAAAACACAAGCTCATGCAGTTCGCTCACTGCTTAGCCAAAAAAGCTACCAATTGATCTGAGGGTGGATATCTTTGACCGTTGTACTGGTGAACTTTCTAAGAATTCACTATATTCTCCCTAGTACACTTTTCGCTTCGCTCAAAGTGTACAAACAAAGTGTAGTTCATTTCCCGTCTATGCTTCTAACAAGTAAGCTAGCATTACTTCTATGCTGCTGAACAAAAGCTAGCATTTATTTTATTTATGGGTATTCTGCATCGTAGCTGGGAACACCCATACCGCAATAGTAAGGACATCTAATCGTATAGCTAGTATTTTGTAACATTCGCAGTGCTACTCGTATTAAGGTACATTCGCTAGTGCCGTATTAAGGTAACATTTACTAGTGCTTGCTAGCTCGAGCAAAGGTACAAAAGAATTTCAGGCTAGGTCTAGTGTGGGGAACCAAGTATTGATGTTAATCTTCATGTCAGGCATGAAGTATCTATCAAGAACTGGAAATTATCAGTATAAGTTGTCGGTATCAGTCACAGTTATCGGTATCAGTTACAGTTATCAGTATCAGTCACAGTTATCGGTATCAGTTACAGTTATCGGTATCAGTTACAGTTATCAGTATCAGTATCAATTACAGAGTATCATTTATTAGCTATTCGCTATGAGTTTATCAGTTTCATTTTTTTATCAGTGTTAGGGTATTCACATATTAATTGGGGAAATAGCTTAGATCTTACTTATACACAGTATTTATATGCCAACAGCTCGTATAGCTGACGAATTGGCAACACCACGTGTGTTGCCATGAAAAGTTAAAGGGGAATCGAAAAGGGAAACCTTGATCACGCGGGTTATATGCAGTACGAGTACTCACAGTACCTGACAATCAGTACCATTTTTTTATCAACTGTCAGTATCATTTTTAAGCAAACAATTGAACGCAGCGAAATTGTTTGTTAACTCCCTTCTATGTAATTATCAGTATGTTTATAGGTCATTACACAGTCGTTTCACTCACTGTATTATTAATGAAGAGATTTCAAACAATTTCGCTACGCTCAATTGTTTGTCAATTGTTTGTCAATTGTTTGTCAATTGTTTGATTTTTTCCCCACATGATCCCCATAACCACCATCCCCGAAACCGCATACGACCCCACCAAGTTCTTCGTTCAAAGAAAACAATCACGGCTCGCACGGTACCTCTTCCAGCTCACGCGCGGCTCCAGCATAGCACTCACCATCTTGTACATTGTGGCGTGGGCTGCACTCAAACCGCTCCTTGAGACCACGAGCGAAAGACGGCTTGAGGTATTGGAACACTTTCGCCACAAGTTGCGCGATTGCTACCTCAACCTCATTGGACGCGTCTCGCATATTCCGATCGTTGCGATACATAAGAATGGACGCGCCTATGCCGATGCAATTGTCCAGACCGAGGAGACCGAGGAGCCGAACGAGGACAAATTGAAACAGGGCCAGCTTGTGCTGCGCTTGGAACAGCTTTCGGAGTTGCTTCGTGAGGCCTCGTCGTACCTGACGGCAGAGATACAGAACTTCCGCACCGCCAGCTTTGCGTTGAAGGAGTTGCAGAATAGAGTGGACTTGGTTTTTTTTGGGTCCCCGTTTTGTTATAGGGAGGTGGACAGGAGGAAGGTTAATTTGGCTACAGAGGCTAGGGATGAGGTGAGGACGATAAAGGGGTTGTATATGAGTGGGCAGGTATAACGAATAACGAGCGAATAGCTCACGAATAACGAACGAATAACGAATGAATAACGAACGAAGTGAGTTATTCGTGAGTTATTTGTGAGTTATTCGTGAGTTATTCGTGAGTTATCCGTTAGCATGAGTGAGCATGAGTGAATTATAACTTAGTATGAGTAAGTATGACTGAAAGTGAGTTGTTATGAGAGAATATGAATGATAATGAATGAGTATGAGTGAGTTAGTGATTGTGAGCGATTAGGAACTATGAGTGATTATGACTGAATATGAGTGATTAAGAGAGTGTGAGTGAGTTAGTGAGCATTCGTGAGCATGAGAGTATTCGTGAGAATGAGAGTATTAGTGAGCATGTGACTATTCGCGAGTATTCGTGAGTATGAGAGTATTCGTGAGTATGCGTGACTATGAGTGATTTGTGATGCATACGCAGAATGGCTCATTTTAGCACGGTTACCGAGAATGCTACAGTATGATAAATTTTATGCCTTAGACTCATCAATAGTAGTGTATCTAAGTGACTTGTTGCACTGAGGAAAGCTTATAGATAAATAATGAAGAGAGGATACAGCCTGAGCACCACTCTACTTGTATAAGATGTGTAAGTTGGTACATTAAAATAGATAGCATGCATAGCTCATAGACAAGAGCAGCTTAACAGAACGTAAACCCTAGAATACCACATTTTTAGAGCACATAATGCAAGCTTCCGTGCAATGAAACTCTTGTCCACTGTTTAGTGTATCTATTCGATCTATGCTATTTCTGAAAAGCTCTCTAAAACAAAATCAGTACAGTACCTGCCAATAGATAGCAATACTTTGGGAATCTGGATGATCTACATATGACTACGACAGAACTAACTTCCTTAGAAATGACAGGCATATCCCCTCATAGAAATGAATAGGCATCAGCTCACCTATAATGGTATCAGTCGTCATTGGCCGTCTCTCCATTACATCGTGCAGAACCCGTTCGATTATTGCTGATCAATTTAGTTCACCCATTGCAAGCGAAGTAGACAAAGCGATCAAGAAGCTACTTCGCTTCTCAGTAAGCTCGCTCAGTAATTTGTATCTTAGTTCCTTGTTACTTCGCTTCTCAGTAAGCTCGCTAAGTAATAAGTATCTTGTTCGCTTGCTTGAGTTCTGTCACTTCTGCGTACTGGAAATTGCAGGATAGTAGTCATGATTACAGATCACCATTGGTTCGACAAAAGGGGAAGTACCGATGTGTGTATAAAGCAAGTGTTCAAACATGTCTTTGATTCCAAATTAGGAAATTTCAATGGACGTCTAGGAAATGTCTATAAAAGCGAAGGTCTATAAAAGCAAAGGTCTATAAAAGCAAAGGTCTATAAGAATATCCTAACAACTATCTTCAGGAACAGTATTTAGTTACCATGTTGAACTTTAACTGCTCAGAGATCACGTGACTCTGAAGAGCCTTCCTACCAATACATATACTTTGATACTTCAGTGTTTCTTGGAATTGTTATTCTTCTTATACAGTCGGGTATAGTCGTTACGCTCACTGTACCCTCCAGTAACCCTAATGTAATGGTGTATTTCTTCACTATTGTTATTTCTAATCTCAATAGTACAGATCGCTAATGACCGACTACGACGACTCCTCAAGCCTCAGTGACGCCGACATCGACGAGGAGCTCGAAGACTTCGACGACGACCTTCCAATCTCCGAAGACGAAGACAACTACAAGATAGAAGACCCCGATGACATGGACGACCTCGAATTGCCCGACGAGGAGGACGAGGTCCGGCCCAAGAAGCTCACGCTCAAGTTGAGTCCCCAAAAAGCCAAACACAGGCTCCCACTGCGCCAGGTTCAGCCCACGGATCTCGACGAGGACTTGATTCTCACCGACGAGGAGACCGAGTACAACCCCCACGCCAACCCCGATATCTCCAAGATGACCGAGCGGCAAAGAGCACGGTATTTGGAGGACGAGAACGCGTTTGTGGAGTTGGGCAGCGAAAAGAAGGCCAAGCCCAAAAAGAAGGAATCGGCCGAGGCCATTGCGCTCCGCAAGGCCGAGAGTGCACGTAGAAGAGAGGACTACAAAAACAAGCAGTTGGAGGAGGAAAAAAAGGATACGTTGAATAAGTTGTTGAAGAGAAGAGCCACGAAAACGCGCCAGGTCCAGCCGGGCGAGCCAGAGGTGGTGCAAAATAAGGCCGATAAGGAAAGAAGACCGTATTTGGAGAGCAAGGGATTGTTGAGGTGGGTGCTGAGGAGAGAGGGTGAGGTTTTGGGGATTCAGTAATTCACAGTCGTAGTGCTGTGAAGTGCAGTCAAATTATTTCACAGTCGTAGTGAATCATAGTGCGTGTCAATATTTTGCAGCACTGAATATTAGAATAAATGAATAGTGCGAGATAGAAATGGGAATAAAGCCCAGAAAATGAGATATGCATAAGGAAGAAAGCGGTACAGAACCTCACTATTATAGAGCTATACTCATGAATGAAGTGTACCCGAAGATGATTTTTACGATATCGACACAGTAATAGTTTACCCATCTGTAATTATACCAGTTCTCCTGGTTATGTCACCTTTCAGGCAACTTGAACTCACCTCAAGATTCTTTACCACTCAGGGGACTCAATAGTACGCAGTAATTTATTATATCTTCTGATTCAAAGTGAGTATCGATCCAGCGGTGGTATACACCATGGCACATTCAAGTCTGTATAGTTAAATTCGGCGCATGAGTTCGCAACTATTGTCCATGTTACCATGTCTCGAAAAGAAACAGCCTAACGAATGAGATCTGCGATGACTCGTTTCCCTGCTCAAATCTACGTAAGCACGAGAATGATTTGCTGCGAGACAAATAACTAGCAAAGTATTTGGAAGTGTATTGTTGTAATTCTCTTCCTCGTTTATCCCCAAGGCAGGGTGCCCTATATTTGTTGCCTATGTTAATCAAACACCCTACCGGCAGTCTGTCATTACGTCTCTATTCTACCTCGGCAGTGTCAATTTGATTCTATCCTATATGGCTATGATTAACGCCTTCGGCAGTATGTCCTGCTCTGGCTCGTTAATTCTTTCTCCTTCCATGATTTAGGCAGCTTCCAAGATTTAGGTAGCTAGGTCTAAGCGATGAATAAGTTTATTATCTTGGCATCGTAGGTTAGTTATGCGGTCGCTTAGATAAAGATGAACCTCAATGAGTTCGCTTCGCTAGTCGTTAAGTGGTTAGTAGCTTAGATAATTGAATCTGCCTAGTTCCTTGAGTGGTAAGATACTTCATTACCAGTTTTGCTAAAATTGAGACCAAGTCTCCAGAAATAGGCTTGATTAGTAGGTTAATTGATATACCAGTTCGATTAGATTGAGATTGAATCCCCTTTGCTTCTAATTTTCACTATTTCAACTTAATTTACTAATGTTCGTTGTCTCACTCACCTTCGCTCCGCTCAGGTTCGTTCAGGTAGGTGAGTAATCACGTGACCGACCCAAGTGAACCCCTTTCCCACCAAATACGTGATATGAGACTTGCTGTTGAATTCAGCACACCCTAATATGTAGCACATTATGAGTGACTTTACTATTCATTGTGTAGCTCACTGAGTTCAAGACCTTTCCTCACTCACTTGAGTGAGAATATCCTGTCATTCCTTTACTCAGTGAGAGTGAGAATATTCTGTCATTCTTTTCTTACTCAGAGTTCGAATATTCTGTCATTCTTTTCTCACTCAGTTCGAGTATCCCGACATTCTTTTCTCACTCAGAGTTCGAATATCCCGACATTCTTTTATCTCACTGAGTGAGAATATTCTGTCATCCTTTTTATCTCACTGAGTGAATACACCGCCATTCTTTTTATCTCACTCTCTTTAGTTCGAATACTCTGTATTCCTTTAATCTATGTCATTTTTATCACTCTCACTTCGTCAGAATTCGACTTTGTCATTCTTTATCTCACTCTCACTTGAGAGTGAGAATATTCTTCTTTTACCTCACTCTCGCTTCGCGAGTTCGAATTCGAATTCAATTGACAAAAAAAAATCAACAGATCCCACACAAGGATCGTGCCTACAACCATCATCTGCCAGACAGATACCAAGCAAGCCGATAGCCCAGACGATAGACCAGAGAATAGAGACATAGTCAGAAGAGACTAGTCAGATATCGGTCTAGACCAAAGATCGCAAGAGCCAGAAAGTCAATCAGCAGCCGTACCAGACGAGAGAACAGAGTAGGCCAAGACAGCATTGAACGTTAAGGATAGTCATTCGAGAAGAGAAGAGAAGACAAAGAGAAGAAGACAGACGAAAAGTTGGACAAACACGACAGAGTAAGACAGAGTAAGACAGAGTAAGACAGACAACGACAGACTACAGAGTACAACAGAGTCTGACAGACAACGACAGGTCACGGAGTACAGCAGAGTCAAACAGACAACGACAGACTACAGAGTACAACAGAGTCAGACAGACAACGACAGGTCACAGAGTACAGC
This sequence comes from Kodamaea anthophila, assembly GCA_015708815.1. Taxonomy (NCBI): domain Eukaryota; kingdom Fungi; phylum Ascomycota; class Pichiomycetes; order Serinales; family Debaryomycetaceae; genus Kodamaea; species Kodamaea anthophila. The sequence continues at coordinate 224,399 of JACFYR010000018.1, read as the reverse complement.
AGAGTCAGACAGACAACGACAGGTCACAGAGTACAGCAGAGTCAGAAAGACAACCACAGGTCAGAGTAAGACAGACAACTACGTCCAGAAGTCACGACGTCTGATATCAACGTAGTCACTGAAGAAGTACGACAGACACGAATAGTCAGAAGAACTGAGTACTAAGTAACACTGAGTACTAAAGTACTACAGACTAACAAGTACTAAAGACTCCAAACATCTTCGCACTTTATCATGAACATGAACCAACACTCTGGGGTGATGCAGAACCAATTCAACAACATGATGCCGCAAAACCCCCAGCAGCCCATGTACAACCAACCCATGTTCCAGCAAGGCATGGTGAACAACAACGTGGTGAACGTTCCTCTCCAGCAGCAGCAGCTATCGCAGCAGCACATGCTCCAGCAGCAGCAGATGCAGCGGGGCGCGATGCCACGGGGCTCGCCCATCCAGCACATGGCACAGGCCAAAAACATGCCGCTCAACGGGCTGAATATGCCCAACCACATGAACTCTGTTCCCAACGGGACCCAGCCGAACCAGTTCATGATGGTGAACAACGCGCCCATGCAGAATGGCGCCAATTCACAGGGCCACACGCCCCAGATGCGGCACCAGTCGCAGCCGTTCATGCCCATGCAAACGCCCATGAAGGGCATGAATATGGAGACGCAGCGAGCGGCGCTGATGGAAAAGAAGAAGGCTGCGAAGGGCCCAGCCAAGCCAGCGCAGCCAGTCCCAACAAGCGGCCAGAATACCCCGGCGATGCCGTCGGGAAGTGCAGGCGTAGCAGGCCCCTCTGTGCCCGGCCCGGCCCCTGCACTGGCCCCACTGGCTCCGCTGGCACCGCCAGCCCAAGGGTACCCCTACAAAATGGAGCCTGAGATGCAGAGCGACATGAATGCGCGCATGGTGAAGCGGCACTTTGGGAACCTGGGGGTGATGCGGATCCTCGATCTCATCGAGCAGGTATCGAGCGAACAGCCCGAGACGTTGGCCAGCGTGGAGTACTGGCAGCGGGTGGTGCTGGCGTACTTCCTCCCGAATTCCGTGGTGCGATTCACCACAGCACCGACCCCTCCGGCAGAGCCCAAGGAAAAGGACGACGACGAGGCCATGGTGTACAACTTGCACAATACCCCCCCTAACGATGCGGCGAGGCAGTTTGAGCTCACGCCAGCCACAGCACCGCGGTTCCTAGCAGCAAACTTCCAGGGCGACGGCATGGCGCGGTGCACAGTCACTCTTCCCGGAATCAAGTTCCAGGTCTTGAACAATGGGTGTATCTTTGTAATCCTGCGCTTGTCCATGTATAGCCGGTACCTGGACGGGCTGATGGCGACGTTGAGCGGCAACGTCAAGTTGCTCATGAACCGCGACTTGCGCATCGACTGGATCGACTGCCACTGCTTGCACTACGAGGGTGGAATAGCGTTTGGGGACTTGACGAGAAGGTGGAAGGCGTTTAAGGAGACGGGCGGCGCAGAGGAGTTTTTGGCTTCGTTGTACGAGAGCGATGCCTTGAGAAATGCTGCTAGTCTGGGGATTGGCGAGAATGCAATGAGGTTGTTGAAGGTGAGCGATATTATGGCGCATTTGAGGCAGTTGATGGGGTTTTCGATGGTGAATAATATAGGGTCCCCGGCCAGGGCGATGGAGTTGTATATGAGTCAGGAGAGATCAAACGCACCCGAGCGAAGCGAGGGTGCGTAGGGATTTGAGCTCACCTGAGCGAAGCGAAGGTGAGTGAATATCAGATGGAGTATATCTGAACGAACCTTCGCGAAGCGAAGGTGAGTGAATTTCAGATGGAGTATATCTAAGCTCACCTTTGCGAAGCGAAGGTGAGTGAATATCAGATGGAGTTTATCTGAGCTCACCTTCGCTTTGCGAAGGTGAGTGAATATCAGTAATGGAGTATATCTGAGCTCACCTTCGCTTCGCAAAGGTGAGTGAACTGGAGTATATCCGAGCTCACCTTCGCTTTGCGAAGGTGAGTGAACTGATGGAGTATTTGAGCTACCTTTGCGAAGCGAAGGTGAGGGAATATCAGTAGTGGAGTTTATCTGAACGAACCTTCGCGAAGCGAAGGTGAGTGAACTACACTGATGGAGATCTGAGCTCACCTTTGCTTCGCAAAGGTGAGTGAATATCAGTAATGGAGTTTATCTGAACGAACCTTCGCAAAGCGAAGGTGAGGAATGTCAGTGATGGAGTTTTTCTGAGCTCGCAAAGCGAAGGTTAGTTAAATGAAGTTTATCTGAGCTCACCTTCGCTTTGCGAAGGTGAGTGAACTGATGGAGTATTCGAGCTACCTTTGCGAAAGGTGAGTATTTTCGAGCTCGCCTTCACGAAGATGAGTGAATGTAAGTAGTGGTGAGTAATCTACCGAACGAACCTGATTATGTAGGTAATGGAGTATATATGAGCTCACCTGAGCGAACTACAGTGAAGTATATTTGAGCTCACTTTTGCGAAGCAAAGGTGAGTTAATGTCAGTGATTGAATATATTCAAACGAGCCTAAGTGAAGGTGAGTGAACTGGAGTATATCTGAACGAACCTAAGCGAAGGGAGTGAATATCAGTGATGGAGTATTTGAGCTCACCTTTGCTTCGCAAAGGTGAGTGAATGTCAGTGTTGGTGAGTATAGTTGAACAAGCTTTCGCGAAGCGAAGGTGAGTGAACTGCACTGACTGAGTATATTTGAACAACCTAAGTGATGATGAGTGAACTACACTGATGGACATCTGAGCTCACCTTCGCTTCGCTCAGGTGAGTGAATATCAGTAATGGGCTTTGCGAAGGTGAGTGAACTGATGGAGTATTTGAGCTCACCTGAGCGAAGCGAGGTGAGTGAACTACACTGATGGAGTATATTTGAACGAGCCTAAGCGAAGGTGAGTGAATGCCAGCGATGGAGTATATTTGAGCTCACCTGAGCGAAGCTAAGGTGAGTGAACTCCACTGGTGGTGAGTATATTTAAACAAGCTTTCGCAAAGCGAAGGTGAGTGAATGTCAGTGATGGAGTATATTTGAGCTCACCTGAGCGAAGCGAAGATGAATGTCAGTGATGGAGTATATTTGAGCTCACCTGCGCTTCGCGATGGAGTATATTTGAGCTCACCTTCGCTTCGCTCAGGTGAGGATTGAGTATATTTGAACTCACCTTTGCGCCGAGTGAATATCAGTGATGGTGAGTATCATGCAGCGTCCCACACCCTCTGCTAGCTCACAGAGGTATTTAAATAGAAATACATACTATTTTGCGACAATAAAACCATGCTCGAATTTCAATCACACTAATGAGCTCAATTGCTCAATTAGCTTTTTGTTGAAACTGGGTAACTCATCCCGAGTTGCCCATACGGCGTTTGGTGTGGCTGAGCAACTTACAATAGAGTGCTACAGCGGAATGTTGATTATGTATAACCAATAAATGGTCACAATACAGGAAATAACCAGAAAACAATAATACTAGTCCACAAATGCGGGCTAGTTTATTGCTTCTGGCAGATGCGGAACCTATTGAGGAAAGTATCACAGCACAGGATATACTTATATCCGTGTTTCACGTTGGAACCGGCGTTTACGCTCGGATTTAGTTACAAAATGTCTCAAAGACATTTCCGTGAAAGTTAATATATAACTGGCTGATGAGTACGGGATTGGACAACGAAAATTAGGTGCACTACTATCGGTCTAAATCTCGATTCTACAGTCAACTCCTGTCACTTTTGGTGTAGAATTGTAAACATTAGACAAACATAGATACCTACCACAGAGACTAGTTCGAGATCACCGCTCATACCGCAGCTACCGGGGTAGAGCAATTGACAGCTTGAAACATAACCTTGCTGTCAGTTTCAAGACTTTTTATATACTGAACGACCGCCTTAATTTGCTCTATTGAAGTTTATACAGACTTATGAAAGCCTCAAAGCTATATTGCTCAAAGCTTAATTGACAGCCTTCGCTTTTCCCTTCGCTCAAGGAAGAATTGCTCAAAGCTCTTTGCTGTTTTAAATTGACAGCTTTCGCTTCGCTCAAAGCTTAATTTGCTCTATTGAAGTTTATGTAAACGTTGCTTCGCTCAGGTGAGTGACTACACTGATGGAGTATATATGACTGCTTCGCTCAGGTGAGTGAACAAGAGTGATGGTCGTACCATCAATTCGCTACGCTCAGCTGATTTATTCAGTTACTACAGCTCAACTATTAGTACTGGTTCATTGCTTAATAGTTACATTGAGCTCATGTTGCGCCTCATTAGCTCAGTATTACTGCCATTACAGTCTACTCAGTTTATATAGGACCTTTAATCTTGAAGTCGCCCATCTCTTAGTATTTTTGAACGAAAGCGAAGGTGGTGAGGAGTGAGGGAGTATTTGAGCTCACCTTTGCGAAGCGTAGTGCTGTGATGGTATGTGAATGTTAGTGAAAAGCTGATTATGAATTGACGAGCCTGAGCGAGCAAGCCCAAAGATTTATCTAAGCGAATCTGAGCGTAGGTGACTAAATGAGGAATAATGTGCGAACCTGAGCCCCGAATGAATCAAGTGAAGTTACTCTTGAATGTAGCAAACCGTGACGGTGAGTGACAAAGGAATTGACTTGAATCTAAACGAACCTAAGTGAGCAAGGTGAACTTCAGTGACGGTGCTAAATTTGAGCTCACCGAAGCGAAGGTGAGTGAACTGCAGTGATGGTGAAAATATTTACCTTCGCCTCGCTCAGGTGAGTAATGTCAGTGAAAAAGCGTTGATTATGATATCTACGAACCTGAGCAGGTGAGTAAAGGCTTAATCGCGAAGCATCTGAAGCAAGTGAGTGATCTGACCTAGCTCGAGGACTCCTATCTCTCGGATCTCGATCACCATCTTAAACAATTCATCCAAACAGTAGATGCAAGTTATATTTAGCCGGCTCATCTAGCTAAATACGTTGGTTCGGTTCATCCAGCTGAAATACATTTTCCCGAATCGAGCAGTCGTCCGAGATGGTCTTCTCTAGTGACTCAATGATGTCTCACTCTAGTGATTTCTCAATACTTGTTCTCACTCTGCTGACCGCAATTCCTGTAGTCTTCACCTTGGTTCATCAAGGTAATGACATTTGGTTCACTTATCAGCTAAAATCTTTTGGAAGTCTCGCTCGGTTCAGTTAATAAATACATTTAGTCTTCTCGATCGGTCGTTATTGAAACATTTGGTTTGGTTCAGTTGCATTACTGCGTGCTCCGGAATTTTGTGTAGGAGTAGTGTTGCATGACTTAAAGAAGGTAGAGGGCTTTCCAAGATAGAGGTGGTCAACAAAGTGAGATTCGAATGAGATTGTGAGATGTGTGAGAATAAAAGAAGTGAGATGACTAGTTGAGTGATGCAAGGTAGTGAATACGAACATGGTGATCTAAGTGAGGAAGATGATCTGACCTGAGCGAGCAATTGGGTAAAAAGGCTTGATGTTACATCTGAGCTCACCTTCGCTTCGCGAAGGTGAGTGAGATGAGTTAAGTTAGTGCGGTGAGTGAAAAAGGTTGACTATGAATCTTAACAAAGTAAGGTGAAGGCTTATCCTCTGAGCTAATCTGAACAAAGCGAGTGAATGAGGTTTGATATTCTGAGCTAATCAAGTCATCAAGTGAAGCTCGCTCTTGCATCTTGGCGAGAAGCAAGATGGGTGATACAAGATAGTGAAAAGACTGACTATAACGAGCCTGAGAAGGGTGTGGAAGGTGGCCGACTCTTAATCTGCGGATTCTCTCGATAATCCAATAAGATGATTATCGAGGGGCTCTCATTGAGGTACAAGATTGCATCGCTTACTTGAGTTCATCTCTCCACTCTCGCTACTCTTCTTGGTTTAAACACAGTTTTGTTTCTCATATATACTATTTTCTTGTTTAACCACGGTTTTCATCGCATTGTTCTTTGACTCAACACAAGTGAGCGAAGCGAACTTGTGACTTTTTGATGTTGGTATGGCTATCTAATATAACGAAGCACTCCGTGCGGCCTGAAGCCTTCTTCCCAGTTCCCTAGTACATCAAATAACGACGAATAAACGTATTGGAATAAGCATGCCATGACTCCCGCGTCGCAAATCTTCTGGTACGCCAGGAGCGGAAAGACTGAGCTATGAGTTACCTAAACGTTGATACTCTTAGAGATGCGAGACACGTGATCAATATAGCCAGAATCGTTACAATACAGTCAACAGTCGCATCACTTCACTGCTGTCCTTAAATGTAAAAGATGTATAGCTGTATCAAGATCTTTAGTAACATCGCGCACCTCTAGACACCAAAAAATGTACACCCAATGGTATCTTCTTTCTCGATCAGCGTGTTAACCAGGTCTTACCATAGTGCTTATTTAGTATTACTTGAAGTTACCAAAAGCAGTAGTGTTTCATAATACGTAATCTTACCTAATATGGTTTACCTAATACATAGTTCAGCCGCATCCCGGATGGATAGCTGACATTCTTCAAAAAGTCTGCAAAAACTGTAAAATTAGCTGATCGTATAGGCATTCATATAAACATGTTAAATAAACTATTGAATCTTGACAGTGAATGGTGTATGGTTTTTGATTGAGAAATAGGAACACGCTGAGGGGTCTTTTGAACAGAAATATCCAAACCAATCCGCATTTTTGTTCAACGTGTCTAAATAGGTGTTCTCCAAAAATCTCTGTCTGCTCCATCCGATAAAATCGGACCCTGATATTAATTCTTATGCAGGAATGTGGACCACTATTGCCTTTACTGTTTCCATGTACTCAATCATGGTGAACAGTGCATATTGAAGGGGCATAATTTAGGCAGGGCATCATATTGACGAGCTTTCTGAGTGCTTCTATTAGTGAATTGTTGATTATACTATTATAATTATCAGTAGTATCACTACTGATTTAGTTGGTTCCATACTGTTTTGTGATGACTATTTTAGTGATAAAACTAATTTTGGTTGATGACTTGTTGATATCATGATTTAGTGAAAATCATTACTGATTAAGGAGTACCTCTAAACATGATGATTGGTTAGATAATGGTGAGTGTTAGATAAATGATTTAATTCGAACATTCGAGCGAAGCGAGAATGAGAGAATTGAATTGAGAGAATGCAACGAATTCGAACATTCAAGCGAAGCGAGAATGAGAGTATAGAATTGTGAGAATGCAAACGAATTCGAACATTCAAGCGAGCGAGAATGAGAATAGAATTGAGAGAATAGAATTCATTTGTGTGTTCTAAATATTTGTGTGTTCTAGATATCATGGTGAGTGTTTGGTGATACCATTGGTGTATGTCTGTCCTAAATACTGTGTACGATTTATGGTATTGTATGCTGCAAATGTGTAATGCTCAAATGTGGAATGCTGCAAATTTGAATGCTGCAAATGTGGCGATGTTGTAAATGTACTGTGGGATATTATCAGGGATGGTATCGTAAATGGATGATGTATGGTTTTGAGGGCTACGTACATGATCATGTAATGATATGTTGGTGATGATGGGAGGATCTGTTCTTGTGATGCATGGTGATCTTGTTATGACATCTTATGTCATGTCATTTACAATTAACTTTGGTATGTTGTCAGGAGCATAAACAAGAAAGCGAGCGAAATTGTTGTGAGCTCGCTCATTTGTTTGTGGTGGTAATGTCTGAATGAGCATAAACAATCGAGCGAAGCGAAATTGTTGGTTGTCCGAATAAGCAACAATTTCGCTTCGCTCAATTGTCATGGTAATGTTGTCAGGAGCAGAAACAATTTCGCTTCGCTCAATTGTTGTGGTCTTAATGAGAGCATAACAATTTCGCTTCGCTCAATTGTTTATGCTCTCTTCGGCCATTCGCCCCACCTCCCTCGACGACCTCATCGGCCAGTCCCACCTCATCCACCCCCACCACGGCCTCATCACCAACTTTCTCCGCCTTGGATACCTCCCCCTGATGCTCCTCATAGGTCCCCCTGGGGTTGGCAAGACCACGCTCGCCTACATTCTTGCCAGAAAGTGCGGGTACGAGTTTGAGGAATTCTCTGCAACTAACGCGACCCTCTCAGACATACGAGAACTAGTTTTGCGCATCCAGGAGAAAAATCGGCGCCTTACACAGAGCTACACACGGGTGGTGGTGTTTATCGACGAGTTCCACCGCTTTTCCAAAACTCAGCAAGACTACCTTCTTCCATTTGTGGAGGCAGGCCACTTTGTCTTGATTGGGGCCACGACCGAGGCCAAACGCGTGCGCCTGGCCATTTCGTCGCGTTGCCACACATTTCACTTGCTTCCCCACACCCCCGAGGACATAGCCAAGGTGGTGAGACGAGCTGTGGCCTACGAGACACTGCGATTGGATAAAAGACTCGAATTTCCTCCCAAATGCGTGGATTTGATTGTAAATGCGGTGGGGGGTGATACGAGAAAGGCAGTGGGCCTTGTAGAGCTTCTTTGTAGTGCAGACGAGGTCACTGAGGAATTGGTGCGAAACACCATCCATTCGTTGCGCCTCCCACAGAAAAGGTTACAGTACGAGGAGAATGTGCCTTTATTCCACCGGTTTCTCGACTCCCTATGGGAAAGAGGGGTTCCCGATGACGATATGTTTGTGGACGCCTTCAAAATGGCCCAGTTTGAAGATGAGAAAGTCCAGCATTTGCAGGTTTCCGACGACGAAGAGGGCTTCTCAGATATCCAGCCCATGGAGGACGGAAGTGTATCGCCGGCGATATTCTGGCTCCTCCGATTGCTTGCGGCAGGCGAACTGCCGTTGTACATAGCCCAGCGACTCGTGGTATTTGCGTGCCTTCACATGAGCGACGAACTGGTGAATCGCATCCTTTCTCAGGTCCAGGTCATTCGCCAAACGGACAAGGCTGAGGAGGTCTTGTACAGGTGTGTGGAGTGGGTCGCACAGCAGGAAAAGCACCCTCTGAGGATACCGGAGCAGTTGAAGGAAATGAAAGCATACACAGTGGAAGGAGGGGGGAAAACTGAAGTAGAGGTGGATTACAGCGAGGAGGCGTTGAAATGTATAGAGGAGGAGCATGTACGGAGGGTGGAGGCTGTGGATGTGGATGTGGTGTATGAAGATGAAAAGAGTGAGGAACAGTTGTTGATCAACATCAACCTCAACAATCGAGCGAAGCGAGATTGTTGATCGACTCTTTTTAATCAACAATTCTAGAATATCAGACAATAATACCAAAGTTAGCCAGCTCACAGTTGAGCAGGCGAATTGTTGATCGACTCTTTTCAATCAACTATTCTAGAATATCAGACAGCATTACCAATGTTTAGCCAGCCACAACAATTTCGCTTGCTCAATTGTTGAATTGATTACTAGAATTAAGACATACCAGGCTATGTATCTCACAACAATTTCTTCGCTCAATTGTAGTAGACACACTGACTCTATGAATTAACATCTTCTCTCATTGTGGAATTGATTACTAGAATGCCAGATATAAGTCAGCTCACAAAGATTTCGCTTCAATAGTCAACTCTTTATAAATCAACAATTTCGCTTCGCTCAATTGTTGAACTAATTCAACCATACCTAGGATAAGCAGCTCACAACAATTTCGCTTCGCTCAATTGTTGACTATGTGCTTGCTCAATTGTTTTTTGTGTACTTTATTTTTGCAGCCATGAAACAAACCGTCCCCCCCAAAACACTCACCCCATTCATCCAAAACTCGCTCCGAATCACCCTTTCATTCGCCTACAACGTCACCGCCAATCTCCTCCTACTAGATATCATTCTCCTTTTCAAAATGCGCGACGTGGCGCGCCTCGCAAACATCCACTTCATGACCACCACCTACTCGCTTCTCGAGTTTGCCATTATGGTAGCAGTCAGTTTGCTCAATACAATTTACGCGCTTTGTGGCAGCGAGAACCAAATCAACACACAACAACTCCACAAGGCGTTTTGGTCAAACGAAGTGGTGGGCTACGCGGCCCCGTCCCTGCAGATTGACAAGCCACAAATTCTACTCGAGGTGCCGCTAGAGATGCACCAGGCCGAGAATCTGGGCATAAGGAGAGCCGCACGTGTTCTTGCGCTCCTCACTAAGCTAGATGTGGAGCGGCTTCTTGGTGAGGCGAGTAACGACACACAAACTTTAAGTGGGGAGTCACAAACCGATAAAGCGCAAAAGGAGAGTCCGGGGTGGAGTGCCTATTTTAAGAGGCAATACAACAAAGAGTCGGAGAAGAATGAAAATGAGCAGCAGAATGAAAAAGAGCAACAGAATGTAAAAGAGAATAAGGTGAAAGAAGAGAATGAGGACAAAAAAGATGAAAAGGATGGGCTGCAAAAAATTCAAGGTGACGATGTGCATGAAAAAGATCACCCGGACGACAAGGAGACACATGCTGACGACAAAAAAGAGACGCATGACGACGTTGAAGATGACAGGTGGAGGAGGCGCAGACATTTTTTTAAGCGGCCTGTTGGGGATAGCTGGTTGCGAGGTAGAGAGGAGGAAAAAGGGGAGAATGAAGTAACAATATAAGAAGAATTGAGCGGAGTGTTCTTCTGACTATGATATTGCAGAAGAACTGAGCGAAGCGAAATTCTGACTACAATATTTTTGCAGTCAAGAATGAGTTGATAGGAGTGTATTATCACTCATGAATTGAGAAGAATCGAGCGGAGCGAAATTCTTCTTACTATTATAATCTTGCAGTTAAGAAAAGTTGGTAGTGTATAATTTCATCAATAATTTAAGAAGAATTTCGTTGCACTCAATTCTTCTCACTTCGGTGAAAGAATGATTTGGCAAAAAGTGAAATCAACCCTTAATAAGAAGAATTGAGAGATCCAGTACCAGTAAAAAAGGTGTTCTAATATTCTAAGCTGATTACTAGACTACCACCTAAAGTTTGTGGGTCGCCTGCACGTATTTATAGAAGGTACTGGTTATGCATACACTACGGGTAAATAGGGATCCCAGTGCTGAACGTGACTCACGATAGTAATACCTAGTTATAATGTTGATGGATATGTAGACAACCTAAGATTTTGACGTTTCTATAAGCAAACTAGTCTGTCCAATCCAGCAGATTCTGATTGATTATTAAGAACTAAGTTCAATCGGATGGTATAATCCTGGATGATATTCCCTATCATTGGTTCAATTTCGATATCGGAATAATACTATGGAGAGACTTGAATGATAAAACTCCTTGAATACGCCTAACTTTACAAATCGTGCTCGAAACGCATTGATTGAGTATACGAATTAATTTCAATCGATTTGGGCTACTTCTCATACAAGCGCGTTTGTTTATTGGTAGCTGGCTACAATATTAACTATTTTTTGTGCACACTGTAATCTGAATGGCTGCAAATACTGCATACAAAAAACAGTCACATTGTACAAAGGCGGTCAAACGAGCACATTAAGGGAGCAAGCCTGGTGAGGGTTTTGCTTCTTCAATCAACAAATACGCGTTTATAATCTAATTATAATACAATGGCATGTAAGCTTTTTAAGGCGGCCTATCACGTATTACACGGGCCACCGAACCGCTTGTGTATTACACAGCCCACCAGCTCTCGGCTACTTCCTACCGCCCCAAAGAGCCGAGGACACACAAAGAGCCGAGCACACTCTTGATAAAAGTTAGCTCACCAAACAATCACTTACACACCAGTGCTACAACTGCAAGGATATTTTTAATATGCTGACCACCTCTGTAATGAAAAAATGATGAATGAAAGTGCAGTGGACGACCTGATCGTAGAGTGCTGCGAAGTTGACAAATTACCAAAATGCTGACTCTATTCACTAGCACTTCATCAAAGATGTCTATTGTTCGTGTATTGATTCTCACTAAAAAATGCTTTTCTCGGCGATTACCTAGTTAGCACAGTGAGGGGACGAACTGTGGAGTGTCAGTGAAAGATGGTGACCCGGAGACGACAAAATGTAGTAATAGAATATAAGAACGAATATACGAGCGAAGCGAATTGTTTCATAAAACAATTTAACATGAGAATTGAGCGAAGCGAAATTGTGTTTCACGAGACAAATTCAAGATTCAGCTTCTTCGCTTCGCTCAATTGTTGATAGTTTCACGAGACAAATTTCATCTCGTATTGCATTATCGCACTTCCGATCCGATACCGAATGCTACACTGACTGGTGCAAGATATGATCGAGTAGACTTTGTGTCTATATATAATTGTACAAAATTCTGGCCTACATGCGTGCTGGTTTTGGCACTACTCTGCTCCGTACTGTATAGGTTTTGAGGCATTTATAATACTATTAACATGCCCACGGTCTTTGGAAGCAATTGATTATCTAAGCGTCATTGATATTCAACTTACTCCCCTGAGTATCCCGATTCTTGGCCAACAACCCGGCATAGGAATTAAAACGATAGAGAGACTACCTAACCGTGGAAACAAACTCATCAGTCAGTTCTTAGATGAGCAACAATTGAAAGGCGTTTCAGCAATTCTTGAATTGAGATACAATTGAAAAGGCGTTTCAGCAGTCCTTAGATCTGACACAGTTGAAAATGCGTTTCATAGATTGAGCTACAGTTGAAAGGTGTTTCAGTTTTATTAAGAGATCGAAGATTGAAGGACGGTTAGTGTATTTGGAGACGACAGGAAGCGGAGTGTCTTTATCAAACTATATTCGAGCGAACTGAGCGAAGCGAAGTGAGTGCGAGTGTCTATAATATAATACGTGGGCTACGAACGAGCGAAGCAAATGAGTGATCACGTGACCTATACCCAGTACTGCATGTAATACTCTGCACATACACAAATACTGCTATGAATGTATCGGATACCTCGCGAGTCCTGTTCCCAGTAGTTTCTGTGCTCTCATCATTAGAATCATCACACCTCGCGATAAAAACCACCTGAGTGCTCGATTTCTCGGTATGATACCTAGATATTTATCTCTGCTCTATAAAACCATAAATCCATGGGACCTCGCACGCACTATAAATATACCTAGATATCCTCGCTGCTCGACGAATACTATGAATACCATTTGAATCGAATCTCTCGACAATGAATTTAGACATCCTCGACCTCAACTAGCTTGGCTCGTGCTAATATACCTAAATATTTATTAACACCATTAGAATCCTCACATCGCTCCGTCTATCAAATCTTAAACATCCCGCACCTTGCTCAGTACGATTAGAATATACCAACTACTTTCCTCGCATCAATGACCCATTAGATCCTCGCGATACTATGAATGTATATATTTCTAATGACTTTGGTCAATGGCCCATTAGAATCATCACACCTCACCTGAAACCTCACCCTCGCACCTCGCACCTCGCTTCGCTGGTGCTCGGTGTCGGTACGATCAATACCTTTAGCGGGGAACAGTACCTAGATATACTCTTATTGTTAGGGTATTCACACTTTAGTTGGGGAAATAGCTTAGATCTTACTTATTTATTCACAGCAACATACAAAGTATTTATATGCCAGCAGTAAACCTGAGCGAAGCGAAGGTTTATCCTCGTTTAAGCTTAAATCACTAACTCGATAAACCTTCGTTTCGCTCAGGTTTGTGCTCCATCTGAAAGGGGAACCGAAAAGGGTAACCTTGATCACGTGGGGTTACATGCAGTACTAGTACTCCCAGTACCTCATTTATCAATAAATCCCATTAATATCCTCCGAGGTACCATAATGCTTAGATTGGGTTCATACACGTAAACTTATTGCGGTACGGGTGTTTAGATGCCCTTCATTGCGGTACTGTGTTAGCTTGAGGAGCATCTACTTAGGGCAAAGGCTGGTTTCGCGATGAGATCGCAAAGGCTTGTCAGCGTGTGTTTACCGTTCTTTACATGCAGTACTGGATTGGGTCACCTGACTCAGGCCTGACAGAGTTGTTCCCGGTAGCCCCGTGTATAGACAATAATACAGTTGGTCTTAGAGTATGTATAACCATCACTCTGTAAATTCACTATGTATGCTATAAAAGAGTGTATACCATGTTTTTGGGGCAGTTTACCGTGAGAAGTATATTTCTCAGGGAATCCAAAGTGGCCTAACATGGCGAGGGATGTGAGAGCAGGCGCTAATTGGGGCTTATGTACAGATAAATACCGGTCAAGGGATTGAGAGGAGGATATCGAGGAAGGGATCTTATAGCTTGTACAAACATAAAGTACCCAATGTTAGGGAATACACTCTTGAGTTGTATTTAGAACAAACTTACTTATAATGAGAGTAATAGGTACGTATTTAAGCAACAGCTCTGTGGCAGAGGCGGGTCAAGTGGTGCAATCCACTTGTGACAAACAGGTTCTCGAGAGCATAAACATTGTTGCAGTTAGTCAGCTCGTAAAGCTTTTGAGAGCTTGTAAAGCTTAGAACAACACGTACTGCATCCACCAACATGCAGTACGGTAGAATTACCTTCCAATACTTTATTTCAGCTCAATGAAATCCCAAGTCCTCACCTCACACATCGCAAATCACACATCGCAAGTCACACATCGCAAATCACACATCGCAAATCACACCTCATCTCGCACTTCACCTCACACATCGCAAAAGCACCTCACCTCGCACCTCACCTCACACATCGCAAATCACACCTCACCTCGCACCTCACCCTCGCTCCTCGCTTCGCTCGGAGCTCGTCCTACTACAAATACTATCAATGTACTAGATTTATATTTACTCTGCTCATGAAATGCCACTAGAATCTCCCTGTTCGCTCGTGCGATCAATGTACCAGTATCCTCCACCGCTTCTGATGCTCGGTCAATCTCTGAATATCTCACGTCGCCAATGAAATGCCACTAGAATCCTCGCTTCTCGATGTCGATCTATGATCGGATATCCTCACATCGCTTCGATGTTCGATCTTTGAATCTGGATATCCTCACATTGCTTCGATGTTTCATCAATGAATTTCCGGATATCCTCATAGATTCTCGATGCTATTAGGACTATGAATCCTTGGCTATCCTCATACCTCGCTTTGCTCGGTACTCGATCAATGAATCTCGGGATATCCTCCTCGCTTCGCTCGGTACTCGAAAAGTCCTTAGACATCCTCAACCCACACTCGCTTAGCTCGTGCTCGGTACTCGGAATGAAATGCCATTAGAATCCTCGCACCTTGCTTCGCTCGATGCTCGACCAATGAATCTCGGGATATCCTCCTCGTTTCGCTCGGTACTCGAAATGCCACTAGAATCCTTACCTCTCATGCTCGGTGAAATGCCATTAGAATCCTCGCACCTCGCACCACACCGAGCGAAGCGA